>CM065639.1:5533762-5838762 GCA_033220585.1 Dipteronia sinensis | reverse complement strand
AATGAAATAGTTTTTTTCCCTTATTAATCATCTAATCAGAATTATTATTATGTTATTTAATTATATTTGTTATATAAATATTTAAGTTTTTGTTCTTTTTATACTTTTGATGTTAATTTGATTTTACTAGGTTGAACGACAAAAATACTCTTTGACTGTTAGGGTTGACTAACTAAATTTGTCTACAAGATGAAAATCGTACAATTTTGAAAAATTGGACTAATTAAATCATTTTTATAAAAAAAAAATTGTAAATTATTTGGAATTAAAAAAAATCCATGACCTATTTGATAATCACCCATTAATTAATTATTCATTTTTGTGTGCATAGATTTGACTTTAATTTGCCACTAATAATGAATTGTGGAAAGTGATTAATATTTGAAATGGGTTTGGTGGAATTTTTTTTTATAATAATATTTAGTTTTTGGGTTTATATAAATTGGAAACTTCAAAAAAATTATTAAATTTTTATACTTAAAAAAACCAATCATTTAAGAGGGTATATTCGATTATGATTTCAAAAGATTTTTAATGACTTTTTAAGTGGACGACTTTTACAGATTTTATGGACTTTTATAGATTTTTTAGAATTAAGAAAAACTTTCATATAATTTCATTTTAAATGACTTTCATAGACTTTTATTTCAAATGACTTTCGAGAGATTTTCATAGATATTTATAAACATTTATTGATTTTTAAATATGATATATACTTTGTTTTAGTAAAATTATATAGATTTCTCATATCAATAAAAATATATTTTTTAAAAAGAAAAAAAATCATTGTTAATTAAACTTGACAAAAACATTCTTGCCTATATATGTGATTTTAAAATTTTCATTTGTAATTTTATTATATTTTGCATAATAAAGATATTATGCACCGATTTTTTTTTTTATAATTAGCCAAAATATTATAAATTTTCTTTTAAAATAAATATAGCAAATCGACAATAATATTAATGTTTACAGTTCTCTACGAAAGTATGTCAATGAGTATAAAAAATCTACCCAAAATTAATTCAAGTTACCGAAGATAAAACATAAAAACCGCACATAGTTGTTGAACAAGATTCATGCCTAAAAGTGAGTGGTTTGATATTGATCATAATTATATGGAGTCACGCTCATACGCGACTTTGATTATAACATATTGGCATGATTGAGTAGTGATTTTTGTCTTTTATTATTTTTAATTAACGTAAGTGAAGTTCGTTTGATTTGTTTCATTATTGTTTAGTTGCTTTGAAATGGAGGTAAAAAAAAAATCTCGTCCTTAATTGTATAGCCTATAGAGGGTTGTTTTATATTATTTTTTAGTTGATTTTTTTTTGTTATAGATCGTTAATGTTTGTATTTTTTTTATATAATGTTTATTCATTTTATTTTATTTGTAAAATTTGTTAAGAGTGTGTGTTCTTTTAATTGAAAATATAACATATGTTTGATGATTAATGTTTTTCAAAGAGTTTTATGTTTTTCTTCTAAAATGAAATTCTTTTTATTTTTTAAAACAAAAGTCATTCAAAGTCTTTGATATGAATGACAGACAAATTGTGAGATTTGTTATAACTAAAAGTCATTGATATTTAAAAGTCATTAAGATTTTGAATACTTCATAATATTCATAGACTGTTAAAAAGTCTTGATTGAATACCACGTGACTTTTAATGATTTTTTTAAAGTCTATAAAAGTCTGTATTGAATACCTCATGACTTTTATAGAATCTTTAAAAGTCTACATTAAATACACCCAAACTTTTTAATTCCATAAAAGTCATTAAAAGTCGTTTGAAATTCGTTTGAATACATCACCCCTTAGTTTCAAATTAGGAAAAAAATATAATTCATTCCATTCAATAAATAAATAAATAATAAAAATCTTTGGCATATCCTAGAACTTTTGTGAATAAATAATGTATATATAATAATTAATGATTAAATATGTATAGAAATAAAATAATTACTTTGACATCATTTTCATATTCCGGGTCAACCCATGACCCGGATCCAGAATTTCTTTTACTACATGGTTTCTAGCCCGATTGACGGTCATGAAACACAAGTACAAATGCTCCTCCAGCTCATCAAGCTGTTGGCTAAAGCTGGTGTCGTTTTTCAATAGCTGGCGTGCCATTTCACAACTGGCTTGTAGCCGAGCCTCTCCCCTCTCAAGCCAGAACTTGACCATCAAACGCATATGCTCTAGCTCATCATTTAGTCGAGTCATGATCCGGCTTATGGTATCCAAATCTCTATTCAATATATAAGTCCCTTTCGCGGCTGCATCAAGCTGAGTTGGCACCCTAGCTAGCCTCCTGGTTGAAGCCAGCTCTAGCGATGCTGCGATGAGTCCCGGTGCGGTTACTAGTAGTGCGAGAGCGTGTGTCGCGATGATCACGGTGAGCGAAGCTGTGACCACTACCAAGAAGAAAGCTGAACCATGTTCTGATAAGTTTATTATTCGAAGCTTGGCTCGAGCCTTGTCGCGGCTTAACTCAAGCTGTTTGAGCAATTTGGAGCATCCGGCTTGGATGACCCGAACTCGGGAAGGAGATGGAGCAAAGGGTGCAAACGGGTTTAATGAATTGGATAATTCGGTTAATCGGGTTTTTACACTCTGGAAATGATTCATAAAAGAAAAGTGATTATCTTCGAGTGATTTAACGACTGTTTTGAACGATCGGTAACTGACACGTACATGATCAATATCTTTTAATAAACGACTGAACATAAAAGAAGCATTAGCTGTTTCAGAGAAGTAATCGAACAAAAGTGAATGGGTCTTAACTAACGAAAGGATCTGGATAACCGTGGGTTGGTCCGGATCCAAGAGTTGCTCCGAGAAGAGCCGGTAGGATGAGAGCCGAGCCGCCGTGGAACCGGATTCGATTTCGATAGAAACACACTTGGACAATTCTGTATTTGATATAGCAACAACACGTGTCCAAAACTCATTATATGATTCGGTTCTAAAAGCATGAGCATACTCTTCTCGTACATCCACATCAGACGCTTGGTTGGAAATATTTACATTTGAAACTGCACATTAACAACAACATCCAATTTTGTAAAAAAGTTATAATAAAGTTGTTCTCCAAATCATTGAAATATAGGTATAATTTTTTTAACTATTACAAATAAATTCAAAGATTTAGTGAGGGATACGTTTCGAACCCACAACCCTAAAAGTGTAGATACGAGGGACATTTCTATGAACCAAATCTCTATGTACAAGACGAGCCGTGTAATGTTTACACATTATTCGTATCCACAAGTTGGATCTAAGTGGGCATTCATTTTTAACTTGTCACATCCATAAAGTTTCTTAAAATCTATCGTCGTGGTCAAGTACTACTAACATCGCAGGGTTTTGATGATGAAAAATGTAAGAGTGAATGTGGTTTCTGAAATATTGTTGGTACAAACAATCAACAAAAAGGTTCTAATGTTTAATTGTTGGTCCCTATCTATTAATCTGTTATGTTGTTTTCCATGATTGATTGAACATTTTAGTACAAAAAATAAGAGTGGGCTGGTCTGCTCATTCAATGGAGATTAAAGAAGAAGAGCTGGACCATGATCAGACCTTACTGTTTGCACTGTTGCACACGCAAAATTTAATTCAATCTTTCAATAAAAACCCACCTACCGCTATGGCTCTATCTAATGTTGTACATTAATGAGTTACGACAAATCGAATCTAGAACATTGCTAGGTGAATCAGCACCTTTTACTACCAAGTCACATTACGTATCGGTAATGTTGTATGTCAATTATTATGTAATAATAAGATCTGAATTGCACTACTGATGTAACTCATTCCAAATTATTTTGAAGCCAATTCATTGTAAACGTCAAATCAATTTATTGTCACCAATGACCCATGTGAGGTTTTTTTTTTTTTTTTTTTCATTAGCATTCCACATTTAATTTAATTTATTTTTGTAAATAAAACAACGAATTCATAGAATGTATAATATATACCTGTATGCGAAAGAAATTTTCGGATGCCCTTGCTAATTATTTTCTTCATTTAAATACCTGCGAGTTATACGAATTCTAATACTGCAAAGAAAACGATCGAAAATCTAAAATAGAAAGAATATTAAAGTAAACAAAAATAAAAATAGGGAAGGAATTGAACTCACTGACCTGGATTTGAATTTCAAAGAAAACAAGTTTCTGCTTCAAATGTTTTTTAGTGGGAGAGAAGGAATAAGATTGAAACAAATATGGTCTTTTTTCTTCCTTTTTTTTTGTTGAAAACAAACAAGTAAGGTCTTATATACTTAAAAAAAAATCAAGCTTTGTTGCTTACAAGAAAAAAGACTGATATATTATGATAATAATTTGATGGTTTTCTATCTAACCAAGCCTTGTTGTGGAAGTGAAGATTTGATCAATTTTGAAACTTAGAAGTAAACTTTTAATATTTTATTGCATTTGTAGAAATGAAAGATCATTATGTGGTGCAAAGTTTCAACTTTAAAGTAAAGTTTGAATGACACATTCACTCTTTAACTCAATAGTGTACACTGTTTTTACGTCGGTGGTGGGTGTTCAAGTTCCACCTTTACCAACGTGTGAAAAGTAAATGTCTCTCAATACATTGAGTAATTGATCTCGATAGGTCCTAACAAACCATCGACCCATTTGGTGTAATATTTCAAAAGAAAAAAGATAAATGAAGTAAAGTTTGGATAACGGCCATAAATCCATTATCCATGCAAAACTTGACAGCTTTTGTTTGGGCTTGTTTGATTTTCAAGACACATTACAGGCCCATTATCTCAATATCTCCAAAAGAAATAAGCCCAATAAGGGTAGTGATGGAAACATATATTTAACCATATTTTATTAATTAAAAAAAATAATCTAAATCCATCAAAATCATCTTTCTACAATGTCCATTGTTCTAACAGCTATTATACCCAGCACTGAAATTCTGGAATTGAATTTCTTGCATTGCACACAAACCAGGAGAAAATTTGGAAAGATTAACAAAAGAGTGGGGGGAGAGATTTGCTTCATAAGTAAACGGAAATGGAACCAAATCTTCGCAGCTCCTCAGCGGCTTGGAGGCATTGAGTAGAACACAACTTAGAACACAAAAAAATTTGAAGTTGCATAGGATGTGATCATCAGAAAAGGGGCGAGGCATAACCGCTGATCAACGCTTAACCCATTGAAAGCTCTTTCTTGCTTTCGCTTTCCCTGGTTTTTTCCTTTCCACCACACGTGAATCCCTCGTCAAGAACCCAACTGATAAGATGAGGTTGGAATTAGTTTTAGATCATGAACAATTGGTTTATGCCAACAAAAATGACACAAGTTATAGTCATATGCAAGTTGAAAAGATGTTCTCTATGTATGAGATATTTAGAATTTATATAATTACAAGTCACAATTAAAAAGAAAAAGAAAAAAAAAAGGTATGCTTTTAAAGGTTATACCGGATCTGAGAGCAGGACGTAGATCTGGTTCCCAGTTTTGCAGTGCCCTGCTGATCCCCAACCGAACCGCTCCAACTTGACCTGTCACCATGAAGATGATAGCATTTTTCTGATAATTAGAACCAGGACAAAGAAGGTAATAAGAAAGGAAAGAAAGGAAATCGAAAGCACCGGCATATGGCGTCATATATTAATGAACAAGCCATAGGTTCATCAAAGATAAGCTTATAACTGGCACTGGATATAACTCTCAATTCTCAGAGATCGTTGAAATGAGACACTGTAAACATTGTACGGTCATGACATGCCAACATACATGTCAATCGACTCAATCCTAAGGCCATGCGTCATGACATGCAAGAATGTCTCCTGCTCAACATTGTGGCAGCCTGTGTTCAGGAAGATAACCAACTAATACCCTTACCAGGAAATTGACATCAATCAGAATACAGTGGCTTGAATTTGACATTCACCTACCTACGATATTAGAATACATGCACAGACCTCTTGCACCAGATTTATCTCAATTACCAAAGTAGTGTTATCATTAATACCAGCTAATGAGATTTAGATCTCTTCTTGTATACAGTATGCATAAGTTGACGTTCAAGAGTTACAATCTTGCTGAAACCTCAACTACTGGATTGCTACACAAAAAACTGCAACAGGAAACATAGCTAGTTTTCTTGAATTCAACTCAATGCATGCTCAGTTATCACTCCCTGCAACTCTACACGGAGCCCGGCTTTGACAAAGCAATCAGAACCACTCAAATTATGACAGTCTAGTCATGCTTTAGCTAAACATGGGATTGAAAATGGTTGAAGAAATAATGACAGGCAACATTAAACTGACCATTTTTTTTCCTCAATTTTTAACAAATAAAAGTTCAAAGTATATTGATAACAAATATTTGGATCGGGAGACACAAGAAAGACTTTTCCTCTATCTAAACAGCTTCTTTCATGCATATTATAGTATGCAGTATCCAAGAGAAAACAATGGGAACATTACCCCGTTTACTTATTAAACTTATTGACTTGCATTTTTGAAAAGAAAAAAAAAATTGTCCTAATGACATTGTAATTGCCGAATTACCTACTTTTAATGACCACCATTGAGCCAATCATAGAGCTGATCATGCTTGGCTTTTCCCCATAAATCTATAACCTAAGGTGATAAAATCTAGATAACATTTTAAATTACATATCCTTAAAAATGTCTTCAACATACTAAGAAAGACATAGAAATTAAAATAAGGGAAGGTCACACACGAGTATAGGTTAGAAAGCTTTAAAACAACTTGGCAGCTATTCAGAGAAAATGTTGTTTGAGAAGAAAGCATACAGTACATGTTCATGAATTAGCAAGTTCTCAAACAAAATGTTGTTTGATAAGAAAAAATCTCGACAATACTTAGAATTGCATCAAAGAGACTATAAATAACATAAGCATATATTAAAATGAAGGGGAAGTAACTTATTTCAATTGTATGATATTTAGCAATGAACACTTAGCTCACCTGAATAACCACCTCCTTTAACAGTACAACTGACATCCCAAAGACCCAAGGTCTTGGTCTCATCGAAAGGTCGGAGAAGAGCAGCACGATGTTCAAGCATTGGAAAATAGACATCAAATTCTTTATCATTAACTACAAATTTTCCATCACCAGGTTGAATCCAAACCCGGGCAATACTGCACTTTCTTCTTCCTGTTCCATAAGCTCTCCCCTTTTCATCTACTTTTCTCACTCTTGATTTGGCGATTTCTTCCTGTTTCTGGCGTTCTATTTCAGATCTCGTGGATTTTCTAGTATTCTTTTCATAACGGATGTCCTCGATTTCACTTAGAGGGGGCAAGCCTTCAACCCCTTCAAAGTCCTTTAGGGCCATCAAGCTATCTAGCATTGCATCTGTGATACCAGATGCTGCCATAAGGTCACCAAATGCACGATTTGGACCTGCAACCAAACATATTAAATCAATACAATCAGTAAAGACGACGAAAGGAAAGTGACACCACTTGCCTAGAAATTAAATAGAATGAATTTACTCCAAAAGTGAACAATAGTAATACTGTAATAGGTATTTGATTCTTTTCAGTTTAATATCGTTATCCTCTTATGGTGCTCCCTTCTCCTACTAGCACTAGTGACTACACATGCAAGCGCAAGTCTATCCTAGCATTAATCTATTCGTGGGAAGCATATGCTTTTGTCCCAACTCCCATGTTTTTTATTTAACGATCAAAGGAGCAAAGCTTAAACTTAGTTTTAAGTTCAACAATTTGACAAACTAAGATTGTCAAAGTTAGTACAAACTAAAGCTCGAAAAGCATGAAAATTAAAATTAAGTTTAGTGAAGAAGAAGAATAATGAAATTCATTACCAAATGCCAACTAAACATTAAACTATAATAATGTTCATTGTTTTGTGAGAAAAACAAATTCACTGTAACTAAAACAAAATATATACAAAAGGCCATAACTTTCACATCATATATCAACTTTCGGATTCACAAATCTTAAAGCAACTCGAAAAAAAAACTCTTAAATCGATGGTTATACAAATTTTCATTGCGAATCGTAAAAACAAACAAATTTAATCAAAAGTTCTGTTGACACACCAAATTATGGATAAATATATAACATTTTAAAGGGACAAAAAGAGAGAAAAAAGCTTGCCTTTCAATATAACAGAGAGTTCCTTCTCTTCAACCTCGAGCTTCCTCAGCTCCTCTTCACTCAAAACATTCTCTTCCACAACACTCGTCGCAGTCTCACCTCCGATCTCACCAGCCGTCTGTATACTCTCTCCGATATCGAAAACGTCGTCTTTCACTTCGTCAACCAAATTCCACGTCTTGTGCTCCTCCTCCTCCGCCGGATTCAGCCAATCGCCATCACCACCACCACTGCCAGCAGCTTTCACCTCCGTATCGACGAAGAACTGGTCGAATTTACCGTCTCCTTCTCCAGAAAGATTCCAGACGCTGGATGCGGACCGGGACCGGTCTCTTCCGTCGCTACCATCACCACCATTGTTGTTGTTGTTGTCACCGCGATCGGTTGAGAGAAACCGAGAGAGTCTGAGGAGCGAGGAAGGGAGGTTGTAGCTTGGACCGGGACATGGTTGGTATTTCGAAGAAAGATTGGTCAATAAACGCAAATGCGAAGGCTTTGGAAGGAGACGAGAGAGCATCTTTTATCGAGAGAAACCCTCTCTGAAAATGTCGAGGTTTTTGCTTTTCGATTTCGCATTTCAATTTTAGGGTTTTACAGTCAAATGACCCAAGTCACCGAATCCGGTTTCGGTGAGATCGGTTGAATCCGGTTTTGAACCCAAACCCGGGATTACCCGGTACTAGACCCGCTTGTTTTAACGGACCAGCGTCAGCATTCAGCAATACAGCATTACAGCCTAATAGCCTATAAATCGTCAGTATTGTTAAAGGTCGGGTTGGATAGGCTTCGTGGGTGGGTTCATCTATAAACCGAGATCCAAGATTTTTTCTCAGTTTGGAGATTAAAAATAGGCTTAATTGCATGAATTCCCTCGAATACGCGAAGTAGCAAGTTGTCCCATAAATGCGTTTTTTTAGACATTAAACTCTCTAAACTACTTTTTTTGTCAAACACTTGGGTTTATTGCCCCTATGTGAAAGAACATCTACGGTCAGTTTTTGTCAATAATTGTTAGTTCAGGGGGTTTAACGTGTAAAACAACTATTTAAAAGGCAACTTGCTACTTCGTGTATTATTTAGGAGCATTCATGCAATTAAGCCTAAAAAAGAAACGAATAGCTTATTGGGCTTTATCTTAAGCTGGAGTTATGTATATTTGGCATTAACTATTATTATTGTTTTTTTTAAAAAATATTACATAAATTAGGGATTTTTTTAGAAGGATGATGACTCGAACCCATCACAGATTTACCACCGGAACAACCTCATTTATAACTTTAATTAATTTAAAACTTTTGACATAAGGTTATATACAAATCTATTTGTCAACATTTGGATCAAAACTCAATGGATGTTATATGTTGGATTAGGAGTTTATCCGAGATCAAGTAGTAACATACAATTTTCATATTAATTATATTATTATTGTGCAAAAAATATTATTATTATTATTATTATTATTATTTTGAAGGTATATAAAAAAAAAATAAAGTTGGGCTCATAAAAAAATGTAATACTATAGTCACAAATATTGTGGTACAGGTTTTATATAGTTACTAATTGTTACTTGGATATTAATCATATGCAAAATTCAAGTATATAAAAATTGTAAATAAAAAGAAAAATAAGTACTCTTTTCATAAAAAAAAATGTAACAATCAGCTGTAATCATGCTATTAATTATATATTCATTAAAGTAAACTAAATGCTATCAACTCTACTTTCAACAACAAAAAAAAAAAAGCATGATCATCCTCAATGATTTAAAAAGATTGTTTCCGGATGACTTCAACATCTAACCATTCATACAATTCGATTAAGTACGCAAAACACAAATCTTGAATGACAACAATCCCAGAAGAGACCAATCTCGTCTTTAATCTTCAAGTCTCTTCTCTTGACGAAATCTTTAATCCAATTAAGAGTAAAAACATAAGATTTAGAAGAATCCGACCACCTCTTGAAGACAAGTTGGTGAACAGTGTCAGTGTCGTTGTCCAAAACAGATACTCTCAAACCGCCACCGCGGCTGCCACAGCTCTCGACTTTTTGAACAGCATCATGAGACATGAATGGAAAAACATGTTCTTGGACAGAGTTTGTGGGGATCAAGAGACGACACAAATT
Source organism: Dipteronia sinensis (assembly GCA_033220585.1). NCBI lineage: Eukaryota > Viridiplantae > Streptophyta > Magnoliopsida > Sapindales > Sapindaceae > Dipteronia > Dipteronia sinensis. The sequence continues at coordinate 5,828,491 of CM065639.1, read as the reverse complement.
ACCCAGATCGCTCTCTTTGAGTGTCTTCTTGATCTTCCATGGATCAGAGTAAAGTTCTAGCTCTGTCGAAAGAGAAGAAGAAGAAGAAGCAGCAGAAGCAGCCACCGTTGCTGCTGCTGCTGCATTGTTGTTGTTTGTTGATGATGAAACGGTGTCGTTGGCTGTGATCATGAACTTGACTTTCTTTTCCTTGTTTTCGGGTTCATAGTCAAGCCAATGAGAGAGCTCTGTTGATACGTTGTCGTTGCCGTTACCGTTTCCGTCTTCGTCTTCTTCTTTCTTCCCCTTCATGGGCATTTGCGATTGTTGTAGAGAACACGACATTGTTGATGATCAACAGCAGAACAGAAGAGCTCTAAAAAAAAAAATTAATTCTAGACAGAGAAAGAAATAATATTTTGGTGGTGGGGTTTCATGAACAGAGGAACATAGAGGTATATAAAGAGAGAAAAAAAAAATGTACGTGAAGATTAAGATATCAGTTTCGGATTAGGAAAATAAAATCTTGATCGAATTAGGAATTTCATGGAAGTGATTAGTTTCCTAATTGTTTTTTTTTTTGGTCTCAGATTAGTTTCCTAATTCAACTTTACTATCAAGCTAATTATTATTAATTTTTGAAACAAAACAAAAATGCCACATCAGTATTTTAATTAGTCTCCTGCTTGAAACAGGATTTGTGAAGAAAAAAAGTAGTGGGGGATATATATATATATATATATATATATATATATATTGTTTTAATTCAAATTAACATATAAAAATATATATAATCGTTGTGAATTATATTAGAAAAATCTTTTAAAAAAAGGGATTTGTATTAACATAATGTCAATAAGTTTTTAAAAAGTTTTGATACATGAAATATAAATCAACTTTCGGATTTAAAATGAAATATTCATAACCTATATATAGAAATATTTAAAAATATAGAGCACAATTCAGAATTTGCATTTTATATATGTATATATATTTATATATATATATATATATATATATATATATTTGAAAATCTGTTTTAGATCACAATTAAAATATGTATTACATTTTTTTAAGGGAAATATATATAAAAGAAAAAAAGAATTAAACATTTACACCTGATGGCTGATGTCCTATGTAGGCCAAATTAAATATACTGCTCCACATACTCAAGAGATTCTTCTAACCAAACAGACTCGAATTTCAAATTAAATTTTCACTTAAGAATTGGCTAAACAAACATCAACAGTTTTATCATGTATTACTTAAATTGAGAATTTTGACATCTTGTATACATCCACATTCATTTTTTATATATACAAATATCTGTGGGAAAATCCAATATTAGTTTTTGTTCGACTGAATGAGCTTCTTTTACCATCAAATTACGTTATATTTAACTATTTATTGAATTTTGTTAACATAGGTTATAGATTAATCCTTCACCAAATAATTAATGTGTTTAATTTCGAGACTTAGCTCCTTATAATTTTGTTATATTCGACCTCTACTCACTATAGAGAATTAATATTATTCGGCTTTTGGATTCAGATATTTTATTGTGTTGACCTAAATCAATTAAAAATGACGATATGTTGTTGGTCTGGTAGTAAACCCTTCACATTTACACTACAATATTATATTATGGATTCGAGTTTTCTATTTTAAAAACCTGAATTTATATAATATTTGAAAAACATCTGTTAAAGATAATGCAATGCATTTAAAGATAACAAAAGTGTATAAAATTATAAAGTAAATTAATTTCGGCAGTTGAATACAGATGCTTATCTATAGTGATCTACTGTACTCAACTCAGCACAAAGATCGGTAGATGATCTAAATTCCAGGTTTTGTTCATTGTTAAAAATTTCTGCAGTTACATTCAAATTTCCTCAAAATTTTCGATTTTCTTCTCAAACTCTAAATTTATTGTAATATTTTGAAAAATAAAATAACGAGTAAAACAAACTCAGAATTATTATAATATTTTGAGAAAAATTAAAATAACGAGCAACACAATCAATGATTTAATCTAAACTAAATAGTAAATTCATTACATGCTTCACAGTATTATTAGGAGAAAATCCGTTTTAAAAAAAGTAATATTCGGAGAAAAAAAAAACACAATCGATCACTACAAAAGATTTCTAAACTTCCACGGCTTCTTCAAGAAAATATATATGAACTAGCTACATATATATTCGATTTTTTTTCTTCAAAAAAAGAATATCTGTGGATTATAATTATGATTCCAAAAATTAGTAGACATGAGATCCAGTAACTGTGATTGCGAATCACCATGATCAATCTCCTCATAAACCTGATGACCCTCCTCCGTGATATCATTCACTTGAACTTGATGATCTTGGTCTTCTTGGCTGCGCTTCCTCTTCTTCTTTCCGGCATTAACATTATTCTTTTTGATACGACACAGAACGTAGTCGTTAGGCTGATCAGGAGACTCTAGCAGAGATGGATCAAGAGAGTACTCGAACATTATCCAATCCCCGTCATGCTCAGGATTACTCTTGTTCTCATATCGAAACCTTTTCTTGAACCCTAACGCCTTCTCCAATGATGATGATGATAGTGGTGGTGGAACTTTCTTGGCCGTGTCCTCGCTTTGCCATGCACCACCACCACAACCCACTGTGCGGCTGATTCTCGAACCATTAGCGGACTTCTTCTTCAATTGAGTGAAGAAGAACATGTCCTCCTCCTCCGCCTCATCTTGACCATCTTTGTTGTTGTTGCTGTCTTCTCCTCTATAGTATTCCCAAATCTGCCATGGCTCGAGCTCACCGTAAAGATCACCGTCTCTGATGAGAGTATCATATTGAGGAGGCAATGCCATTCTTGCGATCTTCATGTACAGAAAAAACCCTAATAATTCCTTATCAGTTGGACGGAATCTTAAACCCACCGCCCCCAGCCGCCGAGAAAATCTTGTGTTTTCTTGCATGGAGAGAGAGAATGATGAGAAATATTAATGAAGAAACAATATTTGCACTAACACGAAAATTAATTTGTAGAGCTAGAGAAATATAAACAAAGTGAACAGTGAAAGGTATTTATATCCAGAGAAATATATCATGTGATTCTTTAATTTTAATAGACTAAATTAGTTTCGGATTAGGAAACTATTATTAATCTTGTTCGGATTAGGAAATTCATGTGGGTTATCACGTATGAATTTCCTAAATTGGTGTCAGTTATGATTAATTTAGAAGATCGAGAAAACACTTAATATTAATTAATGTAATTTCAGAAATCTAAAATTATTATAATCCCACCAAGATCGGGACTTGTTGTAATCCTACCAAGAACAGAATTGTAATCCCACCAGAAACAGGATTAGTATAGTCATTGTAATAATTAAATTATAATAAATAAAAAAAAAATCAAATCATGCAATAATACTACCCTTTTTTTTTAAAATAATTACAATTAATTAGGTTTTTTTCAGGAGAAGAACATATCAAACTCATAATGCGATGGGCTTATCACTAGACCAATATCATCTTATCAATAATAATACTATATATACTAGACTTGTTAATTTTATCCCTAGATTTGGATGATATTATACACACTACTATTATAATTTGTTTTCCAAAATTTAGCTTAATTAAAAAAAAAGAAGTAAGAATCTAACCCAAAGAATCAAAGATAATGGTAGGTCGGGATATATTTTGATCAAGTACTACATACACGGTATTGATATTTTACTCATACAAAATGGAGATAATTACTCCGACAACATTAGAAAGAAAACTCATTATATATGTTTGTAAAATGTACATAGTGCCTCGATATTTACCTCGCTCACGGAATAGAGAGATATCTACCCCACAACCAATAGAAAATAATACATATTTATAAAATGTACACGATATGACTGAAACACCCATCATTAATAAGAAATGAGACACTTAAACTAAGAGAGATGTATAAATTTAGGGTAAGAAACTACGTGGTGTGTGTTTGTAGTACATAATATATGAAATACAAGTTGGCTATTTATTTTAAAATGTCACATTGCTTAAATAAAAGATCAACCTTGAACATGAATTCTAATTAAAATTAAGATAAATATCTAAGGCACATTAAAGCCATCTAAATATTTTTTTAAAGATGTAAAATTTGTATTGAGAATAACCGAGTTTATCATAAATATCACGTAGGCTAGTTCATTTGTATTCTATTAATATTGTATAATGTCTGTAATATTGTCTTTGGTGTTATGTGAATGCTAACTTATTATTATTATTTTTATTATTGTTAAGAGTAATGTTATTTTGTCCAAATTTGGTATCTAAATTTGGTACCAAAATGATGTGGCAACACTCTAATCCATTTAATATAATACAATTTAAATGAATGAATTATAGTTTTCCACATCATTTGGACAGATTTGGACATCAAATTTAGTCAAATTAGTATTATTGTTTAACAGTAACTTGAAGTTGAGACATTGTCATACTAAATGAACACCCCTGCCGCCAAAACACATTAGGCATTAATGGTGTACGTGAATGGTAACTAACTTATTGATTAATAATTTTCGAATGTATTCCAATCCGTTGGTAACAATGATGAATGATATATCTAATGACCGGATGAGAATGACTCTAATGGTATGTCCCTTACAGATACTCTATTAAGTTGTGGGTTCGAATATTATATCTCTTCCAAATCTTGAAATTATTATAATAGTTTAAAAAACAATGATATATCCTATAATTCCTTTTGATTTGTTTTTAGTAGACAATTTTATTTTATTATCAGGAATATCTTAATGGATTATATATATATAGTATTTCTACTGTCTGTTTGTCCTGGTATAAAATATATCAGGACGAAGAATGTGGACCACAAATTATGGAGAAGTTTTGACAAATACATATATTTTGAGTCAAAATATGTAAATCTAATGGTTCACATTCTTCGTCCTGATATATTTTATATCAGGACGACCTGACAGTAAAAAAAATTGTATATATATATATATATTTATTTATATACACACCCCACATGCAAATCAGTATAATATTGGAATGGATTTTAATTTCTATAAAACATCTTTATTAATAAATGTGTTAATGGATTTTTTTATAGTATCTATAAAAAAAATAAAAATAAAAATAAAAATAAATGTGTTACCACCTAGCTACTGGACTTGAAATAAGTAACAAATGTCTTCACTTTTTTGATTAAACAACTAATCAACATTTACTGAATTATAATTGGATATCACCACCGTCCTAACGTGCCCAAGTGTTAAATGATAATGTTCTAGATGATGTGCACAGCAGGTGGTATGTGTATTAAAATAAATAAATTATAATTGTTATTTATTGATCAAAATCAAGAAAAATTACATGTCCTAATAATGTAATAAATTTGGAAGATTTCAAAAAATTGCAACTAACAAAAACCCTTCTTCATTGAGGTTCAAAGTTCAAATCCTCGTCCAACAATGGCACAACATACTATTCAATGAATCGGGTTCGGGTGCGGATTCAGAGCCCGACTAAGAACCCTAAAAAGGAATCTGGAACTGTAGGGATCCCACAAAAACCCTACCTCATCTCCCTCTTTCAAGTCCCTCCTGTGAACGAATTCCGGGCACCAGCTACCGCTCAAAATAAAGCTCCCGGAAGAATTCCACCGCTTAAACACCATCTTGTGTTCGGATTCGGTTTCGACGTCCCATACGAAGACTCTCAGCCCATCCGATGAGGTCTCAATAACTTTGTCGAAAAGACCAGCTCTCACCATGAACGGCTTCACATGATTGTCCACCAAGTTGGCAGGAATCAAAAACCTACTTAGGCCACCGAGATCGCTCATTTTCAGCTTCTTCTTGATCTTCCATGGATCCGGATAGAGCTGCAGCCACGTCGTAACCCCTCTCCGCCTCTCCTCCTCCTCCTCCTCCGGCGTGTAGTTTCTAAAACTCCTAATCCTCATAGCTACCCATCTCATATTCTCTACTTGTCGTTGTCGTTGCAATCGTTGTTGTTGTTGTTGTGTTCTATTCATTGATGATTCGACGAAAAAATTTTGTTCTCTTCTCGGAACAACAACAACAACAGTTTGGTTGCTGTTGTTGTTGTTGTTGCTGCTGTATACTCCATTCTTCTTCAAAATTTCATTAATAAATTTCTGGGTTGTGTTTTTTGATGAAGAAGATGAACTCGCACCACTTGCCTCATGCGGCAGCTTCCTCGTTTTGTTAATCAAAAATATTCGATCACGATCACGATCACGATGATTCTGCTGCTGCGTCAACTCTGAAGTTGCATCACTGCGTTGTTGATGATCATTATCATGAACAACATCTTCTACGGGTCGTTTTCGCTTCGTCAAATTATTATTATTATTCTCCATTGCTACACAATTTTGAACCACCGTCGATGAACACCCTTCATTGATGTGACTCTTCTCCTTCTCGGGTTTCTGCTGCTGCTGCAACGATGTTGAAGAACACCCCTGACCACCACCGCTGCTGCCGCCACTACCACCACCACCACCACTACTGCCACCTTCTTGTGGTTCCTGAGATATGTCACGTCCAAATAATATCACACTTTGTGAATTCTGCGGCGCCATTAATGTTTGAACCAGAGAGATTATGATAAATAATTTAATATTTGTGTGTTTAATTTGATCATGAAGTGTGAAACAGACAAGAAATTTATTTATAGGGAGTGAGATCGAGTTGTGAAGATTAATAATAATTCAGAATCGGAAAAGGAAAGTCAGTCGTAGTAGGAAACTAAAACCTTGTACGTCTAAATTGTGAATTAAATTTCATTAATGTAAGGTTTTTTTAGAAACCAAATAATAATTGTAATAGGTTTCCTCATGTTAATAGGTTACCTTTTAACAGAGCCAATTAGGTATGCGATCTCGGTTTTTTTCGTACGCGATCCGGATTGGCACGACTTAAAAAGCAATTGTTTTCAATGTACATTTTTTATTTCTCGTCGAAAAAAGGTTAACTGAGATCTTGTTTGAAAAAAAAGAGTGAGATTCCGACAATCGATCATTTTTGGAATTATAAATTATTTAAATACCAATATATTTTTTTAATAATTATAGAATGGGCCTCATTTGGTTTGAGTGATACTATTTTTTTTTGTTATAATTTTAAAATAATACTAATTCACTAGTTTAATAAGTTAAGTTTAAATAGTAACGATGTATAAAAGTACTCTAATTTTACTCTTTTATTACTTTTTGTTGTTGCCAATTTTAGATTTTATTTTTTATCTTCTTTCAAAAACCTCTATTGAAGGTCCGTTCGTTCGATCTCCGTTGGAGGTTGATAGAGAAGGTGAAACAAAAATAATTTTTTTTTAAATTTTTATTTTTACCCAATAAATTTTGAAAATTGTAAAAATTTTCAGTAAATCTCGGAAATTACACAATAAATCTCATAAATATAAAATAAATCTCAGAAATATTAAAATAAGTTTCGGAAAAAATACGCGAGACTTATTTTTGTGATTGTATCGAAAACACTAAAATAAGTCTCGAAAGAACCAAAATAAGTATCGAAAAAAAACAACGCGAAACTATATTTATATATGAGTGTGTTTTAAGGGTATTTTTGTCAGAACAACACCTTATGTGCTCTTAAAACTTAAGTTATTAAATTGGTAATAGTCTTAAAAGTAAAAGAATAAAGAGTGCTATAAAATTTTTGAATCAAAAACCCGAACATTACACCTTTTATGTGTACACATGAATATATTTTTTTAAAATGTTATAATTTGTAAATATAGCCACGTATTATCAAGATATCCTTACTTTTAACTTTTAATTAAATACTATAAATCAAAAAACCAGAAACAAGAAGAAGGAAAAGGAAAATTATAATTTTAAAAAATGTACGGGGAGGTGCGTCCCCTTCCAGATTCCAGATTTGGGAGGAACCCACCTCCTTATCCTTAGACCTTAGTTCCTTACCCTTACTTTTGTTTTACTTGGTTTAATTTTTTTATATATATATATATAATTAAATTTGATGTTTTCAATTTCTTTTTATTTTTATGATAATAATTTAATATTTTTAAAATATTTAAAATTTTAATAATAAATAGTTAATATATTGATCAAAGATACTTTAGCACCATTATGGGTATAGGATTTATCGATATCTGGTGATATTGGATTCTATAAGTACTGTTCGAAATCGGTGAAATTAAGCTCTACAAGCACAATCCAAAATGCAACTCCCATTCTAGAGGAGGGATCCTTCACACTTTAAGATTTAATAACTAAATATGATATTATATTTACAATATCAGAGTTTCAAGTTTCATTTTGAAGTCTCCGATCATCCAAACTAAGGCTATAGAGTTTGTACTAGATGTATAATTATTTTAATTATTTTTTGGACACTTATTTTAAGAATTATATTTGTACTTGAGGACAATATTGAAATTTGAAATATATATATATATATATATATATATAAATTTGTGGTGAAAATTGAGTTTTAGTGGGGTACAATTGTGCAAATATCGCCACTCTCGTCAAATTTACTATTTTGTATTTGGGCCCGTTTGAGTCAACTCTGCCCCTCCACCGGCGAGTGCGCTCTCTCACTCTCTCTCTCTCTCTCTCTCTCTCTCACTCTCTCTCAACTCACTCATCTGCTACCCGCGAAATTGTTCTTTTGTTTAACCAAATTACAACACAATTCAAATCCCAAAATGGGGTTTTTTTTCTGAACATCTCAAAAGGTTATTTTTTTTTTCTTCTCCACTTTTGCAGTTATTGGTTTTTGAGACCCCGTCTTTTAACTAAAGCGTTTGAATTTTTATGTTAGGATCTTCAGAGAGCCATTTGGTTGCAGTTTTGAAGAAGGCTAGGCTCATCAAATTGTGTGTTTCAATGAGGTATGTTTGATTCACTGTTTGTAGTAGTAATATTTTGAAGATTAAATGCAATTTTGGTTTCTGTTTGATTCTGTTAATTTAGTTTCATGAGTGTGGTGTTTGTGAGATAGAGATAGATTCTGCAATGACTTGTTTTTAATGTTTCTCTAGATTGAAACTTGTAAACTAAGAATTTATATTCACTAAAGAACATCTGTTTTACTATCTTAGTAGGAAATCCATGTAAGCAATTCAGAATTTTGTTTGAAGCTAATTATGGCTTTGAGAATATTAGGGATGAACTCAAATAGGTAAGAACATCTAAACTAAGAAAAGCAACAACAGAGGGAATTTACAGTTTTTAATTTGTTTAAGAGACGGAAAAAAAGAGCGTCTATGAGACTCTGAAATCGTAAATCAACAAAGGCAGTGACTTAGTGTCCTTGTTGCTAGTGGGATATCAATTCTTGACTAGATTTTGCTTTAAAATGTTCATATTGTATGATACTTAACTGATGTGTAGAAGGCATTTGTCTAATTAACATGACCTTATTTGATTGACATGTTTTTGTAATTCAATAGGGTTAGTTTGATTTAGGCTCGTTCCTTGTTTGAGAGAGAGGGATGATTTTTCCATGGGATAAAGGAGGTTTTTATTTGATGTGGAGTGGAGTGCCTAGTGTAGATTTTATAGCCTTTCATTAAATTCTTCTACTCCTTCCCTTCATGGGATGTTAATTAAAAGGCAATGTAGTATATAGTATATAACCGATGTTGGTATAATCTTATCGTACAAACAAACACCACCAAATGTGGTGTGCTAGTGCATAAAGTAATTGCATTACCATATATAGCATATAATTAATCAATGAGATGATTGATGATTGGGCAAAATACACATCCTTTGAGAATTTTATCAGAATTTTGTCGGAACGTGTCATTATACGGCCTTGCTTATGTACAAGGAAGTGTACAAATGTAAGCAGATGATAGGCCAATAGAGAGATATATTGAGAAGCATCTCACATCATTCTCATTTAGAGTAGTTGGAGCTTTGGGGAGGCCGTCAAAATTTTGGTTCGGAAGGTCGTGAAGGTGATTGAGACGAGCAATTCTGAATTCACTGGGGTGAGTGATGAAACTTATAGGTTCTGATAATCTAATTGGTTCAAAATTGTTTCATAAGGCATTGGTAAAACAAATTTGTATGCGATTTTATTTAACAAATATTTTATGGCAATTTTGCAATAACTGCTCTTGGCATATTTGATAAATTAATGAATTTCAAGCTGCCACTAGCATGTTTTGGCACTAGGATGCTTGATTTGTAGGTTTCATCCCAATTTTTTGATGGGGAAGCTTGTTTGTGAAATTCCTTAAATTAGGGTAAAAACAAGATAAAGATCATTAAAGAGTTCTTAAACATTGTATGAAAAGTTAATAATAATTTCTTCTTGCATACAGATTTCGTTAATGAATAAGTAAATCTAACATTAATTTGTTATTATATTTGAAAAAGCAGTAATCTTTATGTCAAACAGTGCAAGGTAGGTTCTTAATTTCAGTCATAGACCTTCTTGTTGCTTCTACTCTGTGGTGTTAAATTATCCCCTTGAAAAGTCAATTACTTGAAGTAATTAGCTTAATCATTTACATTCGAGTAGGATCTTTCTTGGGTCTAAAATACTATGTGACAAATGAACAGGATCCTTGGACTGCCAGTTATGGTGTTCCGGAGGCTTTTCCATCTCCAGCAGCCATCTAGTCTCAGTCACATACATTGCAAGATTTCTCATCTTTTCTTTGTTCATCATCACCACAACAATGGGTTGATTTCAGTTTATCGCAATTGTACCAATCACAGCTGCAGTTTGAGGAATTGACATTCTTGGAGGTGTGTTTTTAGTATTGTGAATTTCATGGTAGTTTTATCACTTATATGCTTTATTTGATATTTATTTATTTGTATTAGGAGCTTGCAGTTATTTAGAAGTCGTTTATATTGTTCAAGCCAATTTAATGGCTTTGAAATCTACTGACATTTTTGGAAGTTGATGTATAAATCAATTTTATTTGTTGAAGGAAAATGTGAAACTTGTATGAAATCATGTGGAAGTTATTAAATAACAGCGAAAATGTTTATAATAAAAAATTAATTTGCAAACCATGCAAGATAACAAGTATAGAGTTCTAATTTTGACCATAAGTTGAGTTCTGGTAGTTTGAATGTGTTACATATTTTATTGTTCACTTTTACATTGAGACGAACATCAAATTTTTTGTCTTTGTTTATAAATTAATGTCGGATCTTGGCTTGTTAGTCTAAGTGATGCAGAAGTATTATTGTATGTCTTTAGTGTAACATAATAAGATTAGTCAACAAGTAACAATCCAAATAGCCAGATTTGAAGCATAGAAAGTTGCTGTTGTGATGATTAGATGAGTCCATTGAATCGAAAAGGGATAACTATTGTAGTTTGTAACTTTTCTAGCATGTTACATTGACATCAAGGAATATTGATGAGATGATCATGTTCTTCCAACATTCGAGTATATTGTTTTGCAGAAAATTATGATAAATATTTAGCCCGATTTATAATTCCTGCCAACCAGCTATCTTATGAGATTTCATTCCATTGTGATGTGCTTTTATAATTTCCCTACATGAGAAAATATGTCAGTATGTTAACTTTTATTCATCATTTTTTGTGACGTTTTCTCATGATCTAGGCACATTCTTTTCACAAATCAACGTGTTAATTTATTCTCATTTGCTTTTAGATATTCAAGTGATATGATTTTAGTTTTTAAGGGAGAGTTTTTAATTCTAAAGGTTTTGATGCCGTTCCAATTCAGTGTTCCCTAATTAAAGAGTGGGGAGGTGGGAAGAGGGTTGGTTGTGGGAAAGTTGACTTGATAGTTTAATGGGATCCTTTAAGAATCATTAAGAAGATCTTACATTTTGGACTTCAAGATAAGCAAACGAATGCTATTATCTGAAAATGGCCGTGTTCTCACTCCATCTTCCCTGTTTCTAACTTTCTATGGTCAGTTGCACCTTTGGATAAGTGAAACAAACATCATGCATTTGTATGTGTCTTCTCTCTGTTGGACATAATTGTTTAGTTGATGATTCTTTTGCTTGTGTTCTTGTAGGTAAAAGTTTTGAAACATCTTAAACCACTCTACATAAAAATTTAAAATTTTCTTAAACATGGTTAAGAGCATAATGCCATAGAGTCTTCAGCAATTTCCAGCCTTCTTACTATCTTCTTCTTTTTCATGTCCTACCTCTCCCTCCACCAGAAAAGACAGAGAATAGCCTGGACATGGTTTGGCTTTGCATTCCGTAGCGAAGCTGGTCAGGTCCTGATTTTATATTTTGAAAACACTTTAAAAGATTCTAGATCTGCTGGTGATACAGTTATAAGCTGATATAATTTTCTTCAACTATAAGAATACTGAAGCCTATCAAAAACATTACATATTGTATGTGTGGGTTGCACATATCTTGTTTACTTTTTATTTAATTTGTTGGATGTTGATGCAGAGATTGCTAAAGCAGCTGCCTAACACTGAGGCATCTGGAAGCTACCATTCTCATCTGCCACAGGAGTATCCCAAAATTATTGAGACTCTACTACAGGTTCTAAATGCACAAGTAGAATATATTTCGGTGTTTGTATGTGGTATTTATTTTGTTTAGTTTCTGACCAATTATTGCAAATGCAGCAAACTAATATGGAGGCACTTGGGATACAACATTTTCCTCAGCCACAGCCGCAGCTTAGAGTCGATGAGGAGCTTCAACTACAGGTTCTAAATGCGCAAATATAATATATTTCTTTGTTTGTGTGTGGTATTTTTTTTTTTTTTTAAGTATCTAACCAATCATTGCAATTTGCAAAAGCTGCAAGCTATCATGGAGGCATCTCAGAGAGCATTCTCAGCTGTCACAGCAGCAGCAACTTTGGTTCTATGAGCCTCCACTACAGGTTCTCAATGCACAACTATATTTCTGTCTTTGCATGTGGTATTTATTTTGTTCATTTTTTGATTCCAACTCACCCTGAGCAGGAAAACAGGCATGAGGTTCCTCCTCCCGGAAGTGATATTACACTGAATACGGGAATTGAGAATAAACAGTATGGAATGCCATATCGGACGTCAACCGTGCACTACAAGCATGCAGCCCTCCCGGAGCAGATATTCACTGGCCATATGGAGAGATGGATAAACCACTATTCGATATCCCCTTCTTTTCTGGGAAAATTGATTCTTCCAGCTTACTGGATAATGGAGAGATGGATCAACGGTTGAACATATTCATCAACCAATGTTCCGTATCCCCTTCTATTCTGGGAAAATTGGTTCTTCTAGCTTACCAGCTCCTGTTATCGATCTATATCCTGAGCCATCAACTCATGACGGAAAACCAAGGAGACGAGGGCTAGACAAGGGAAAGCGGAAACCTCGAGGTCCAAGGAAGCAGTAAACTTAAAGAGTGAGAGTTTCAACTTAAGTCTTCAAAGTTGTAAATAAATTGAAAGTAGTTTCAGTTATGTTCTTTTAAGACCATTGAAAAAAAAAACCCTCCTAATTTTACAATGTTGGTGTTGCATATTTGGTCTTTTTTTTTTCCAGAATCATTTCACACCCATAATAATTTTGAATATTATTCTATTGAATGTTGTCGTATTTTTTTGAAACTGTTTTTGGATCATCAGTAGATAGTCAGAAATGCTTGCATTTTCAATATATGCTGTTATAGTGTTTGGTTCAAATTATAGACAGTACTGTTGCTAAGCATTTTTTCAAAAAGTACTGTTGATTGGAAGTGATTTTTGAAATTGGTTCAGGTTATCATATTTGATTATTGACGAGATGAGGTTGGTCCGATGATAAATCTCTCACGTTACACCATAAGATTGTGGGTTTGAGTATTCTCTTTCCAAAAAGACCCTAATATCTGATTTATGTATTTACACATAAAAACAAAGTGGAAGTGTTAAACACCCACTTTAGAATACATTATTTATTTATCAAGCGGGTGTGTTTAGTATAATACTAAGGTGAATTTAGTAAAACTTTTCAATAATCTTAGAACCTTTAGACAATTTAAATTGTTCCGATTTATTTTATTTTATTTTATTTTTTATTCAAATCCAAGGCTCAGAATGCAACTCCGGCCAGTTACAATGAAGAGGTTCTCCTTATGCTATACGAGGACAAAAGTAAGACTTAAACTCTTCACGGATATGAAAGGTTCTCCTTGTGCTATACGAGGACAAAAGTAAGACTTAAACTCTTCACGGACATGAAAGGGATCTATGGCGGGAAGTGCACAACAATTTGCTAAGAGCTGATGTTTTTTTCTTTTTATTTGTACAAAAAAAAGTATTAGTGAATATTTTGGTTAGTTGAATAAAAACAGATTAGATCAAATGAGAAAGAAGTTAGTCATAATAGTAAATTCAAATCAACCATCACAGACCTCATATTTTACATGAAATATATATATATATATATATATATATATTTTTTCTTGAACTGTCTTTATAAAAGGCCAATATGTGTTGCCCTAATAATCATATTAAAGAAGCGAAATGTTGATGATGTTAGGGTGGAATTATTGTCCAAGGATTGAAAATCAGAAAACAAATTCTATAATAGGATACAATTGGTTAGTTAGATATTAAGATTTTATGATCAACATGTGGCGACGTCGTCATTGCTGTTGATGATATAAATATTTTCTTTATTATTTTGTTTACATGGTGTGATGTGATGAAATGGACCTCCTGATTGTGGGGTTAATAATACAGGTGCCACCATAGATAGACCATAGTGCACTTTGGTTGGTTCTCTTGGCCAATTTCTCTACTTAATTTTGCCTTCCATGTATACATAGTTAGCTCCACAAACGTTTCCATGTCCGTGACCATATCAACCCCAAAGTTATCTATCACAACACAGTGCAATATTGGCCATCAAATCAGTGAATCACACCAGATTTGGGTGTAGCCAAAAGGTGATGATCACGTAATAATTGAGCTTTTTAAGACACAAGTGGCTGTTAGGTAAGATACCTTTTTCACTGCATGCCAAATTGCCAAGGACAAAAGGTTTATGGTTGTGGTGATGGCTTTTCTAATTGGTTAGCCAGTTCAAATAATCAAGGAAAAAAAAATATACACTATAGTGGTCCTCTTAAACAAGTGGTGCATGATTAATAGAGACATACTATCAACCCATAACCCATTATATCGCTAAGTGTAGGGAGAACTCTTCTCAATAACGAGAATTACTTTTCAAATCATACTTATAGGCAATTTCAACATGTTCCAATAGACCCTGACTTAATTGATGTCAGAATTAAAAAAAAAATAGAAAACACTATATCAGATCATTATTCTAATTCATTGACTACTTGTTTGATTTACGATCATCAAGCTTCAAATCAAATTTGTCTACTAGCTCCTGCAAAGTCCTTGACAGTGAAACCAATTGCCTTCTCAAACTTCCCTTTCTCATTGTTGAGGTTTCTAAACTTGACATAATCTGCACAAACAAATGGCCTGTAGATCCTCAAATTGCCATCTCCAACAACTTCATTTGGTGAAAAAATAATCTTGTCATCTTCAAAGCACCAAAAGAAGGCCAAAGAGAATCGGTTCACAATATTATTATTGTTACGTTTTAGAACAACTCTGTGTTCAGATGATCTCAGCTGTCCATTGCTCCATGCATGCAACATATCTCCAATGTTGACAACTAGAGTGTCTTCACATGGGTTTATGTTCATCCACTTCCCTTCCTTTGATCTCACTTGAAGCCCACCAATCTCATCTTGATAAACTATTGTCACACAGCTCATGTCAACGTGCATGCCTAGTCCTTCAATAATTTCTTGATCATCATCATCATCATCTTGATCTTCAACGCTTTCCGGGGGTGAATAGTTGACGATTCTCAAGTATCCATGGCATTCACTGAACTCAGATTCATAGAATTTCTTCTCAAAATCATCCCCCAAGAACATTAAGACTACCTCTACAATTGTTTTCGAAAGCTTGGTCATCTTCCTCCCATACTCTTTCAATGTCTCACTGGCAGCAAATTGAGACAAAAAAACAAACAACAAACAATCAAAATCACACACAACAACATATAGCTAGACAAACATAATATATGGTTTTATATGTATTGAAAATTATCATCAGGTGCAGGATCTGAATAGATACCGATGTCTATTTGGAATCCTACACGTGCAGGATTCCATACCTGATAAGTGCTTTCTATATATTTTTACCTGAAGTCTGAATTGGGCTCGTCGAAGAGCACATCCACAGTGGACTGAGCAGAAGCAAAGAAGTCTGGTCCGGAGACTCGAAAGCTCTCGAAGAAAGGAGAAGCAATGAAATGTGGAGTGTAGGTCTTCACAGATGAAGATGGACCAACCTTGAGCTTGGATTCACATGGGAAGTTGAAAAGATGATTTGAAAGAGAATGGAGTTTCCTGTAAAGATCTCTGGAGACTCCATGGTTGGTGATGTAGAAGAAACCCCATTCTCTGCAGGCTAGAGAGAAGGAGGAGAGAGTTGATGGACTCAAAGGCTGAGAGATATCAAGTACAGGAAGCTGTACACAATGATTAGTCTGAGTTTCAGACATTATTATTTTATCAGAATATATGAAAAATAAATGATAATTGAGTTAGTTTGTTCAGTTATATTAGAGGTGGGTGTTATATAGCTAGTTGGTGATGATCATATTAAAAATACATGTCGATATATATTTTATTAGAGGTGTGTAAGATCCAATTCGATCCATTCAGATTTATGGACATGAATGAATCAGATTAAATCTTAAAATCTTAAAATCTAAAATCCATCGGATCGGATCTTGGATTTCCATATGAAAATCCGTCAATCCGTTGAATTTGTCAAAATTTAACACTTAATTTATATTGAACTAATTTATTTTGTTTTATATAGATGAACTTTGAATAAATTTTGGATACTATTGTATTTTGTTATAATAAATGATTATATTTTTATTTTAAATTCTTGAATGATTTTATTTATGTGTGTTTGAAACTCTCTATCGGCTCAAAATTTGAGACTCAACAAGAAAAACCCAAAAGAGTTCATAGCATCACTAAAAGTTATAAACAAAAATCAAAAGAAATTCATTAAAAACCACCAAAAGATTTTCTGAGTTGTTTCCACTAATTTTTAATCAAGAGTTTCATTTACTATCATCAGCAATCTTCTCATTAGTAATGTCCAGCCCACAGCCCATCCCATTATCGATAATTAAAGCCACAACATATGTATTTCATGTAAAGTATGAGATCTGTGGACTGTAATGGTTGATTTGAACTTACTATTATAACTTTAACTCCTTTCTCTTTTGCTCTATCTGTTTTTATTTAATTAACAAAAATATTCACTAATAATTTATGCACTTCCCTTTTACGTTCATGATAGGGTTCAAGTCATATATTTATCCATTAAATTTAAAAGTATTGGAAGACCTATCCATGGTAGCTGGGCATGACTAAGAAGGTTCATTGATTATCGAGAAGTTTTACTAAATTCACACCAGTATTATTCTAAATACACCTGCTTAAAAAATAAATAATGTATTCTAAGGTGGGTGTATTATTCACAGCAGCAGCAACTTTGGTACAATAAGCCTCCACAACACGTTCTCAGTGCACAAATAGAATATATTTCTGTCTTTGCATGTGGTATTTATTTTGTTCATTTTTTGATTCCAACTCACCCGAGCATGAAAACAGGCATGAGATTCCTCCTCCCGGAAGTGATATTACACTGAATACGGGAATGGAGAATAAAATAGTATAGAATGCCATATCGGACGTCAACCGTGCACTACAAGCATGCAACTCTCCCGGAGCAGATATTCACTGGCCATTTCTTGAGCCATCAGCTTAAGATGGAGGAGAGGCTTCGATCTTCGGTATGGACGGCAAACCAAGGAGGAGAAAATTACGAACTTAAGTCTTCACAGGTGCAATTGAATTAAAACTCAAACGTAGTTTCAGTTATGTTCTTTAAAAAAAAAACAAAAAAAAAAAAAACCCTCCAAATTTTATAATGCTGGTGTTGCAAATTTGGCCTTTTTTCCAGAATCATTTGACACCCACAATAATTTTGAATGTTATTCTATTGAATGTTGTCATAATTTTTGGTAGCATCAAGGGGTTGTTGCTTGTTCACGGTATTTTTGAAAGTGTTTTTGGATCATCATTAGATAGTCAGAAATGCTTGCATTTTCAATAGACACTCATGTTGCTAAGCACTTTCCAAAAAGTGCTGTTGATTGGAAGTAGTTAAACTGTTAAATACACCACCTTAATTAGAATACATTATTTATTTATCAAACGGGTGTGTTTAGAATAATACTAGTGAGAATTTAGTAAAGCTTACTCAATAATCATAGAACCTTTGGACAATTTAAGTTGGCCCAATTATTTTATTTTATTTTTTTATTTAATTCTGAGATTCAGAATGCAGCTCCTATCTGTCACAATGGAGAGGTTTTTCAAATATTTTACTATTTAATTGATAAAAGTAAGACTTAAACTCTTTACGGACATGAAAGGGGTCTCTGATAAAAAGTGCACAACAATTTACTAAGAGCGGATGCTTTTTCTTTTTATTTTCTTTTTATTTGTACAAAAAAGTATCGGTGAATCTTTTGGTTAGTTGAGTAAAAACAGATAGATCAAATGAGAAAGAAGTTAAAGTCAGAATAGTAAACTCAAATCAACCATCACAGACCTCATATTTTGCATGAAATATATCATACATAAGTTGTGGCTTCAATTTTTTTTTTTCATGACCTGTCTTTATAAATGGCTAATAGTTTTTGCCTAATAATCATATTAAAGAAGTGAAATGTTGATTAGAAATTTTTTTTTTATATAATTTGAGATATTGGAGATGAATTAAAAGAAAAACATATTTTTAGAAATTCCAGAGATGTAATTTTGATGGTCGAATCAAAAAACTCTACAAAATATGAGTCGTTCAAAGATGTTGAACAAGTTTTGGTGAAAGAATGCGATCTCTACGGTTCTCTAGTGCCATGGCAGATATGAGAGTTGTATGGACTATGGAGACGACTTGGAAGACTCCTAGGCTATCCATCTCTTCACTCGGTTGAAGAAGACTTCAGATGATAAATCATAGAAAATATAGTATGAATCTAGAAATTAATTGAATATTATATTGAGAAAAAAAAGAGAAATTATTTCAATAAAAAATGCAAAAGTAATTTATCCGTTGATGTTGTGAGAGTTTACAAGATATATTATATTGATCTAGAAAAAAAAATGGAATGAAAGAGGACAAACACACAAAAGGATGTCGTGGCTTACTTGCTTGTGAGAATTATGAATAAAATAAATAAATTTGAATAGAGTGAAAGAGGACGAACACAAAGAGGAGAGTGAGGCTACTTGTGAGTTGTGAGAATTATTAATAAATAGTGAATAGGGTTTTATTCAAATTCTAGCTATAATATTGATCGGTGAGGGTGAGTTTATTACGTTAGTGTGTACCACATGTATTAATTGCCATTGTTATGTTAAAACAAATGAAGTAAATTAACATTTTATAGAATATAAATTATTGATATTAAATTAATATTAAGCCTAAATAATAAATATTAATATTAAAATTAGAAAATTTAAAGAACTTATAGATTAAAAATTAAAAAAAATGGTAAAAACTAAAATTAAATATAATATTTTTGATGATCAACTATTGTGGTCGAAAAATATTATTCTTTTCCGAGAGCTAGGTACATATGGTCAAAAATAGTATTAGTGTTTCCGACGATCAACTATTGTGGTCGGAAAAGATGAAATAAAGATTCCTCTTTTCCGAGGACTAGATACATGTGGTCATAAATAGTATTGGCGTTTCCGATGATCAACTGTTATGGTTGGAAAATATTAAACTTTTCCAAGGGCTAGATACTGTGGTAAAAAATAGTATTGACGTTTCCAATGATTAACCGTTGTGGTCAGAAAATATTCATCTTTTTCCGAGGGTTAGGTACCTGTTGCCGAAAATAGTATTGGCATTTCCGAGGATTAAATATTATGGTTAGAAAAGGTTCTTCTTTTCCGATACCTAGATACCTGTGGTCAAAAATGGTATTTGCGCCAAAGTTTGACGCCATTTTTATATTATTTCTGACGACTTTAGACACTATTTCTGAAGGCATTTGTTTCGTCGTAACAAATACACATTATTGTTACACTTCTCTGACGACCTGATTTTTTTTGTTGGAAAGACAACAATAACCGACCATAATATCACTCCGTCGGAAATAGTTGGTCGGAAAAGATACTTTTTCTTGTAGTGGATCCCCAGAAAAATAGCACCAGTTTCGAAGTCTTGACTTCCAAATATTACTTTCACTTCAAGCATTCTCTCACAAACAGAGAAACTAAAAAAAAAAAAATTGATTACTTGTTTGATTTACAATCATCAAGCTTCAAATCAAATTTGTCCACTAGCTCCTGCAAAGTCCTTGACAGTGAAACCAACCTTCTCAAACTTCCCTTTCTCACAATCTCACCGTTGAGGTTTCTAAACTTGACATAATCTGCACAAACAAATGCCCTGTAGATCCTCAAATTGCCATCTCCAACAACTTCATTTGGTGAAAAAACAATCTTGTCGTCTTTAAAGCTCCAAAAGAAGGCCAAAGAGAATCGGTTCACAATATTATTATTATAACGTTTTAGAACAACTCTGTGCTCAGATGATCTCAGCTGTCCATTGCTCCATGCATGCAACATATCTAAAATGTTGACAACTAGAGTGTCTTCACATGGGTTTATGTTCAACCACTTCCCTTACTTTGATCTCACTTGAAGCCCACCAATCTCATCTTGATAAACTATTGTCACACAGCTCATGTCAACTTGCATGCCTAGTCCTTCAACAATTTCTTGATCATCATCATCACCATCATCTAGATCTTCAACACTTTCCGGGGGTGAATAGTTGATGATTCTCAAGTATCCATGCATTTACTGAACTCAGATTCATAGAATTTCTTCTCAAAATCATCCCCCAAGCACATTAAGACTACCATTACAATTGTTTTCGAAAGCTTGGTTATCTTCCTCCCATGCTCTTTCAATGTCTCACTGGCAGCAAATTGAGTCAAAAAAACAAACAATCCATTAGTAATGTCCAGCCCAAAATTTATTTGCTTAGAACTCTCAGTCAGCTCAAAATTTGAGACTCAAAACAAGAAAAACCAAAAGAGTTCATAGCAACACTAAAAGTTATAAACACAAATCTAAAGAAATTCATTAAAAACCACCAAAAAATTTTCAAAGTTGATAGTTGATGATTCTCAAGTATCCATGCATTTACTGAACTCAGATTCATAGAATTTCTTCTCAAAATCATCCCCCAAGCACATTAAGACTACCATTACAATTGTTTTCGAAAGCTTGGTTAACTTCCTCCCATGCTCTTTCAATGTCTCACTGGCAGCAAATTGAGCCAAAAAAACAAACAATCCATTAGTAATGTCCAGCCCAAAATTTATTTGCTTAGAACTCTCAGTCAGCTCAAAATTTGAGACTCAAAACAAGAAAAACCAAAAGAGTTCATAGCAACACTAAAAGTTATAAACACAAATCTAAAGAAATTCATTAAAAACCACCAAAAAATTTTCAGAGTTGTTTTTTAATCAAGAGTTTCATTTACAATCAGCAATCTTCTCATTAGTAATGTCCAGCCCACAGCCCATCCCATTATCGATAGTTAAAGCCACAACATATGTATTATTGATGATATATTTCATGTAAAGTATGAGGTCTGTGGACTGTGATGGTTGATTTGAACTTACTACTGTATTATAACTTTAACTCCTTTCCCTTTTGATCTATCTGTTTTTATTTACTTGACAAAAACATTCACTAATAATTTGTGCACTTCCACTTTCATGTCTGTGATAGGGTTCAAATCACACATTTATCTATTAAATTCCGAATTCAAAGGCTCAGGGAGACTATCCATTGTAACTGAGCATGGCTAACTTAAATTGTCCAGAAATCCTTTGATTATTGAGAAGTTTTACTAAATTTACACTAGTATTATTCTAAATACACCTGCTTGATAAATAAATATATGTATTCTAAGGTGGGTGTATTTAACACTTCAACT
This sequence comes from Dipteronia sinensis, assembly GCA_033220585.1. Classification (NCBI taxonomy): domain Eukaryota; kingdom Viridiplantae; phylum Streptophyta; class Magnoliopsida; order Sapindales; family Sapindaceae; genus Dipteronia; species Dipteronia sinensis. The sequence continues at coordinate 5,806,389 of CM065639.1, read as the reverse complement.
ACATTGTCTTTTTTGGGTAGCTCTTGTTATTTTGCTATGCTTTGTCCAAATTTGGTATCCAAAAGACGTGATATCACTGTAATCCATTCATTTTTTTATCCAAATTTGGTGTCCAAATATGGTGCCTAAATGACGTGATATCATTGTAATCCATTTATTTAAATTGTATTAGATTTGTATGAATTAAATGAATGGATTATAATAATGCCACGGATACTAGATTTGGACAACTAAATCTGAAAAAAGTAGCATTACTTTTTTCGTAATATATAATTTTCACGCGTTAATCAAATATGATGAACTAAATCAATTTCAAACATCACTTTTTGAAAAACTTGTTTACTGCTTCCTCTAGGTTTCCGTTTTCCCTTGTCCTGCCCATGTCTCTTTGGTTTGGCGTCCAAACCGGAGATTAAAGCCTTTCCTCCATCATGAGCTGATGGCTCAGGATCTAGGTCGATAACAGGAGGTGGTAAGAAGGAAGAATCAATGTTCCCGGAAAAGAAGAGGATATCGAATGCCGGTATATCCATCTCTCCGTTATCCGGTAGGTTGGAAGAATCGATTTTCCCATAAAAGAAGGGGATATCGAACATTAGTTTATCCATCTCTCCATATGGCCAGTGAATATCTGCTCCGGGAAAGGCTGCATGCTTGTATACATCCGATATGTCATTCCATGCTATATTATTATCCATTCCCGTATTCAGTGTAATATCACTTTCAGGAGGCGGAATCTCATGCCTGTTTTCTTGCTCGGGTTGAGTTGGAGATAAGGTATTTGGTCGGCCCTGATTTCCAGAAGATCCGCGATCAAGTGGTTCGTTGGTTGCAGGCATCATGCTTCGTACATAAGTTGAAGATGAAGTTTCCTTCTCTTTCACATTGAAAGAAGGAAACTTTATCTTCAACTTATGTACGAAGCTTGATGTCTGCAACAAACGAAACACTTGATCATGGATCTTCTAGAAATCAGGATCAACTAAACACCTTATCCCCAAATCACCCCAAGCAGGAAAACAGGCATGAGATTCCTTTTCCTGGAAGCGATATTACATTGAATACGGGAATGGAGAATAAAATAGTATGGAATTCCATATCGGACTTCAATCGTGCACTACAAGCTCCCGGAGCAGATATTCACTGGCCATACGGAGAGATGGATAAACCGATGTCCGATATCCCCTTCTCTTCAGGGAAAATTGATTCTTCCAGCTTACCGGATAACAGAGAGATGGATATCACAGCGTTCGATATCCCTTCTTTTTCCGGGAACATTGATTCTTCCAGCTTACCACCTCCTGTTATTGATCTAGATCCTGAGCCATCAGCTCATAATGGAGGAGAGGCTTCAATCTCCGGTTTGGACGGCAAAGCAAGGAGACGAGTGCGAGGCCAGGGAAATCGGATTCCTCGAGGAATTGAAGCATGTAGTAAACAAGTGTGAGAGTTTCTGATGGGGAATTAGATAAGCATTATTAGATGTTTTATCTAGATATTAGCACGTAGTTATCATATAAATTCAGTAATTTCACTCTAAATTCTTTATCTAATTCCTATTTCTACTGTTTGTCCTGCATCAGTTTCAACTTTAAGTCATCAAAGTTGCAAATAAATTAAAAGTAGTTTCAGTTATGTTCTTTTAAGACCATTGATTTGTTTTTTACAATGCTGGTGTTTTGGTGGTGTTGCATATTTGGCCTTTTTTCCAGAATCTTTTGACATCCATAATAATTTTGAATGCTATTCTATTCTACTGTTAACTTATGGTATATATGGTTCCCTACTTTTGTATTTTGTATGGTATTCTGAGTTTACTGGCCAAGGAAATTTTCATGTTAACTGAGTTTTATGCAGATTTGAAACACTGTCCAACTCTTCATCATAATCCGTGTTGAGGTCCGATCATCTACATCATCAAAACTAAGGCCTGAAGGCGTTGGCTGCTGTGGCGACATCATTGACGTTGAAGAACAACTCTGACCACCACCACTGCCACCATCACTGCCACTACCACCTTCTTGTGGTGCCTGCCGAGGTCAAATAACATCAGACATATAGTAAAAGGAAAGTCACTCATAGTAGGAAACTAAAATCTTGTCTAAATTCTAAATTAAATTTTATTCTTGTTAGATTTTTTAGAAACCAAATAATAATAGTAAAAGGGTTTCCTGGTATGGGATCTGGCGCGTTTTTCATTGATCTTGATTGTCACTAGCGTAAAATGTAAATTTACTATCAAATGAAACAGCAAACAACTTATTAGATATACTGTCAGATATATATGTTTTTTTCTTGTCGGATCTAACATTGATTTCCACTAGTGTAAAATGTAAATTTACTACCAAATGAAACAACAAATAACTTATTAAGTATGTCAGGGGTGGTACGAGAGCCGATCTTAATTGTCACTAGTGTAAAAATGTGAATATAATTTCAAATGAAACAACATAGGTATAAGATCTGATAAGTTTTTTCAAGTTGGATATGATCTTAATTAGCACCCATGTAAAGTGCAAATTTACTGAATTTCTGTTATTGATAATTTTTGGAATTATAAATTATTTCAAAATAAAGAAAAAAAAATTAATAATTATAGAATGGGCCTCATTTGGTTTGAGCCAGTTTTACTATTTTGTATTTGGGCCCATTTGAGTCAACTCGACTCCTCCAAAAGCGAGTGCTCACTCAGTCACTCATCTGCTACCCGCGAAATTGTTCTTTTGTTTAACCAAATTACAACACAATTCAGATCCCAAAATGGGGTTTTTTCTGATCATCTCAAAAGGGTTTTCTTTTCTTTTCTTTTCTTTTCTTGCAGTTACTGATTTTTCAGACCCCATTTTTTAACTAACGGGTTTGAATATTCTTTTAGTTTTTTCAGGATCTTCAGAGAGCCATTTGGTTGCAGTTTTGAAGAAGGCTAGACTCATCAAATTGTGTGTTTCAATGAGGTATGTTTGTAGCAATAATTTGAAAATTGAATATTGCAGTTTTGGTTTCCTTCTTGAGGGCTGTTGTTTGATTCTGTTAATTTAGTTTCCATTAGTGTGGTGTTTGTGGGATAGAGATAGATTCTGCATTGACTGGTTTTTTAAGTTTCTGTAGATTGAAACTTGGAAACTAAGAAATTATTTTCACTAAAGAACATATATTTTTCGATCTTAGTAGGAAATCCATGTCAGCAATTCAGAATTTTGTTTGAAGCTAGTTATGGCTTTGAGAATATTAGGGATGCACTCAAATTGGTAAGCAAATCTAAACTAAAAAAGTATCAACAGAGGGAATTTACAGTTTTTACTTTGTTTAAGTAACGGAAAAAAAAAGCATCCATGATACCCTGAAATAGTAAATCAACGAAAGCAATGGCCTAGTTGCCTTGTTGCTAGTGGGGTATCAATCCAGGACTAGATTTTCCTTAAAACGATTCATATTGTATGATACTTAACTGATGTGTAGAAGGCATTTGTCTAATTAACATGACCTTATTTGATTGACATGTTTTTGTAATTCAATAGGGTTAGTTTGATTTAGGCTCGTTCCTTGTTTGAGAGAGAGGGAAGATTTGTCCATGGGATAAAGGAGGTTTTTATTTGATGTGGAGTGGAGTGCCTAGTGTAGATTTTATAGCCTTTCATTAAATTCTTCTACTCCTTCCCTTCATGGGATGTTAATTAAAAGGCAATGCAGTATATAGTATATAGTATTCGTAACCAATGTTGGTATAATCTTATCGTACAAACAAACACCACCTAATATGGTGTGCTAGCGCATAAAGTAATTGTGTTACCATATATAGCATACAATTGATCAATGAGATGATTGATGATTGGGCAAGATACACTTCATTTGAGAATGTTATCAGAATTTTGTCGAAACTTGTTGTATACATCCTTGCATATGTAAAAGGAAGTGCACAAATGTAAGCAGATGTTAGGCTAATAGATAGATATAAACAATAGTGTGAGAGGGTAATGAGAAACGTTCACATCATTCTCATTTAGAGTAGTTGGAGCTTTGAGGAGGCCGTTAAAATAATTAGTTCGGAAGGTCGTGAAGGTGATTGAGATGAGTGATTATGGAGTCAATAAGGTGAGCGATGAAACGTATAGGTTCTGATCACCTTATTGGTTCAAAATTGTTTCATATGGCATTGGTGATACAAATTTGTTTGCAATTTTATTTAACAAATTTATGGTGCTTTTGCAATAACTGCTCTTAGCATATTTGATAAATTAATGAATTTCAAGCCACCACTTGCATGTTTTGGCACTAGGATGATTGATTTGTAGGTTTCATCCCAATCTTTTCATAGGGAAGTTTGTTTGTGAAACTCCTTAAATTAGGTAAAACAAGATAAAGATTGTTAAAGAGTTGTTAAACATTGTATGAAAAGTTGATAATGATTTCTTCTTGTATACAGATTTCGTTAATCAATAAGTAAATCCAACCTTAATTTGTTATTTTATTTGAAAAAGCAGTAATCTTTATGTCAAACAGTGCAAGGTGAGATCTTAATGTCAGTCACAGATCTTGTTGTGGCTTATAATCTGCTGTGTTAAATTATCCCCTTAAAATGCCAATTACTTGAAGTAAGTAGCTTAATCATTTACATTTGAGTAGGATCTTTCTTGGGTCTAAAATACTATGTGACAAATGAACAGGAACAGGATCCTTGGACTGCCAATTGTGGTGTTCAGGAGTCTTTTTCATCTCCGGCAGCCATCGAGTCTCAGTCACATACATTGCAAGATTTCTCATCTTTTCTTGGTTCATCATCACCACAACAAAGGGTTGATTTCAGTTCATCACAATTGTACCAATCACAAGCAGAGTCTGAGGACTTGGCATTCTGGGAGGTGTGTTTTTAGTATTGTGAATCTCATGGAAGTTTTATCACTTTGATGCTCAATTTGATATGTATTTATTTGTATTAGGAGCTTGCAGTCATTTAGAAGCCGTGTATATTATTCAAGCCAATTTTAATGGCTTCGAAATCTACTGACGTTTGTGGAAGTTGATGCATAAATCAATTTTATCAGTTGAAGGAAAATGTGAAACTTGTATGATATCATGTGAAAGTTATTAAATAAACAGTGAAAAGGTTTATAATAAAAAATAAATTAGAAAACCATGCAAGATAACAAGTATAGAGTTCTAATTTTGACCATAAGTGGTGTTCTGGTAGTTTGAACATGTGATATGTATATTATTGTTGCTTCCTTTACCTTTACACTGAGACAAACATGAAATTTTTTGTCTTTGTTTAAAAATTACTGTTGGTCTTAGCTTATTAGTCTAAGTGATGCAGATCGAAGTATTATTGTATGTGTCTTTAGTGTGACATAGTAAGGCTAGTAGACAAGTAACAATACAAATAGCCAGTTTCGAAGCATATAAAGTTGGCTGCTGTGATGATTAGATTAGTCCATTGAATCGAAAGGGATATCTGTTGTAGTTTGTAACTTTTCTAGCATGTTACATTGACATCAAGGAATACTGATGTGATGATCATGTTCTACCAACATTCGAGTAAGTTGCTATGCAGAAAATTATGATAAATTATTTATCCCGATTTATAATTCCCGTGAACCAGCTATCTTATGAAATTTCATTCCATTTTGATGTGCTTTTATAATTTTCCTCTACAGAGAAAATACGACAGTCTGTTAACTTTTATTCATCCTCTTTTGTGACATTTTCTCATGATCTAGTCACATTCTTTTGCACAAATCAACTATATGTGTGTGAATTCATTCTGATTAGTTTTTAGACATTGAAGTGATATTATTTTAATTTTTATGGGAATGTTTTTAATTCTAAGGGTTTTGATGCCTTTCCAATTCTGTGATCCCAAATTAAAAGGAAGAGTGGGGAGGTGGGAAGAGGGTTGGTTGTGGGATCCTTAAAGAATCATTAAGAAGATCTTACATTTTAGACTTTAAGTAGTTTAAGATAAGCAAACAAATGCTATTATCTGAAAATGGCCGTGTTCTCAGTCCATCTTACCCATTTCTATGTTCAGTCACACCTTTGGATAAGTGAAACAAACATCATGCAGTTATATGTGTCCTCTCTCTGCCACTCTATTAAGTTTTGATGAAATGATTAGAAAACCAAATGTTTGACTTCCTGTTTTATACTTATAACTGTCTTGTAGATAATTAAGTGACGGCATCCTGCAGTGAATTCTGTTTGATTTTTACTATCTGTCAACAACAAAAAAATTCTGATGGACATAATTGTTCAGTTGATGATTCTTTTGCTTGTGATCTTTTAGGTAAAAGTTTTGAAACATCTTAAACCACTCAACATAAAAATTTAATTTTCTTAAACATGGTTAAGGGCATAATGCCATAGAGTCTTCAGCAATTTCCAGCCTTCTTACTATCTTCTTTTTCCTGTCCTACCTCTCCCTCCACCAGAAAAGGTAGAATGATAGGACATTCTAAAAAGTGGAACGTTTGCCTGGACATGGTTTGGCTTCGCAATTCCATAGCGAAGCTGGCCAGGTCCTGATTTTATATTTTGAAAACACTTTCAAAGATTCTAGATCCGCTGGTGATACACTTATAAGCTGAGATAATTTTCTTCAACTATGACAATACTTGAGCATATCAAAAACATTGCATATTGTATGTGTGGGTTGCACGTATCTTGTTTACCTTTTATTTAATCTGTGGTATTTTTTTGTTCGTTTTCTGACCAATCATTAATAAAGCAGCAAACTGACATGGATGCACCTCAGAGACAGCTTAGTTTTGACGAGCTTCAACTACAGGTTCTTTGAATATATAAAACAATTGGGAGCTTAGACTGGTATTTACTACATTTGTGAGTATTTTAAAGTTTACAGAGAGGAGGCCAACTTCCGAAGAAATTCCGAGCCATCCTCCCAGCACCTGTTCGGTCACAGCCACAGCTACAGCAGCCATTCCATTATCCCCTCTGACAATCAACGAGGACAAAGCTGTTGGCAAGAGTGTGGTAGATGAAAGAGAGGCTAACCAGAACACTCATCTAGTTCCATCATTAAGTACAGGAAATTTTCCCGGAAGAGCTTCTTACTAAGGGAAAGAGAAGGAAACATCATCTTCAACTTATGTACAAAGCTTGATGCCTGCAATAAACGAACCACTTGATCGCGGAACTTCTGGAAATCAGGGTCAACCAAACATCTTATCTCCAACTCACCCCGAGCAGGAAAACAGGCATGAGATTCCTTCTCCCAGAAGTGATATTACACTGAATACGGGAATGGAGAATAAAATAGTATGGAATGCCATATCGGACGTCAACCATTCACTACAAGCATGCAGCCCTCCAGGAGCAGATACACTGGACACATGGAGAGATGGATAAACCACTGTTCGATATCCCCTTCCATTCTGGGAAAATTGATTATCAGCTCCTGTTATCGATCTAGATCCTGAACCATCACCTCATGATGGAGACGCTTCAACCTCCAGTATGGAAAACAGGAAACCAAGGAGACGGGGGCCGGACAAGGAAAAGCAGAAACCTCGAGGTCCGAGGAAGCAGTAAACTTTAAGTATGAGAGTTTCAACTTAAGTCTTCAAAGTTGTAAATAAATTGAAATGAGCAGTTTCAGTTATGTTCTTTTAAGACCATTGAAAGAAAAAAAAACCCTCCAAATTTTACAATGTTGGTGTTGCATATTTGATCTTTTTTTCCAGAATCATTTGACACTCATAATAATTTTGAATATTATTCTATTGAATGTTGTCGTGTTTTTTTGAAAGGTTTTTTTGGATCATCATTAGATAGACAGAAATGCTTGCATTTTTTCAATATATACTGTTATAGTGTTTGGTTCAATAGACAGTGTAGTACCCAAAAATGGTTTCTAGGCGCAACACTTAAGCGCATCGATAATTTCAAGTCAGGTTTGATTCAAGCCTAACTAATTCGGGTCGACCCGAATAGCCCTATCAGAGTCACCATTTGACTCGGTCACTCTTATCTCAACTCAATCACTCAACTTATCTGATAATTTGAACTGGTTAGAGAACCACGTTATCCCATGAAATCTGATCGAGATTTCAAAGATATACTCCAACAGTCCTCCACGTTCAAGTCCCCACTAGGAAAGGATTCTGATTTCTCTCTATATTACTCTTACACTCATGTTCAGTCCAAGCGCATGTAAGGCTAAAAAGTAAAATCAACCACCACCACCACCATTTTTTCTCTGTTCTGTCTCTGTTTTTCGTTTGTTTCCATCTTTTTTGCAGGTTCCTAGAGCAGTTGACCAGTTCGATTCGACTAGTTAGACCAAATTGTTTAGGCCTAACTCGAATCCGACCCGACCCACTTTAATTGTAGATCGACCATCTACAGTAGTGTTGCTAAGCATTATTTTCAAAAAGTACTGTTGATTGGAAGTGCTTTTTGAAATTGGTTCAGGTTATCATTTTTGATTAATGAATGAAAATTATAAATTAGCAAAATAATAGGAGCAACAGAAAAGAAAAAAGACAATGTAGTTTTTTTTTCTATTTTGAAGTATTATATTATTACATAAATTCGGAGGTTTTTTTTTTTTGAGAGAATGGAGGATTCGAACATACAACGTTATGGTATAGGTGTAAGAGTTTTACCACCGGACCATTCTCATCCCATCAAAAGACAATGCAGTTGAACTGTTGAAGTGTTAATCACACCCACCTTAGCATACATTATTTATTTATCAAGCGGGTGTGTTTAGAATAATACTAGTGTAAATTTTTACGAACTTTAATTGTGATAATTCATAACAATACACAGCAAAATGTTTAGATTATTACAAACTTTTGAACCAAAAATGGAGGTTTCTTCCGTATTATAACACAAACTTTATAGACCTAAAAACAAAGCAATCAAACCAAAGGAAAAAAAAAAAACCATTGATGAGCTCACCCATAGAACAAAAACTGTCAACTTAAAATTTCAGACTCAAAAGAAGAATAACAAAATTTATGGATTGTTTTCTAATCAGGAGTTTCATATACCGTCAACAATCTTCTCATTAGTGATGTCCTGCCCACCCCTTTTCCGCATTAGGTCTACTGTTCGTTCCACCTCCTATTTAAATACTCAAATCAACAAGTATAAATACTTAATTAAAAAAAGCTTTTTGAGAAGAATCTAAATTTTTAGCTTCTGTTAGACGTAAAATATATTTTTTAATATTAACTAAACATTTTTTTAAAGTTTTGTCAAATAATAATAAAAATCTCAAAAAAGCTTTAATATTAAAAAAAAAATACCGGTAGAGAAGTCATACCAAACACACTTATAGGTTTGATAGCCAATAGTGTTGCTATGCACGTTTTCAAAAAGTACTGTTGATTGAAAGTTAAAAAAAAAAAATTCGATTCAACTCATCATATTTAAGTAACACAAAAAAAAAGGCAAAAAAATAAGGAAAAAAAAAGACAAAAATAGTTAAAAATTTAAAATGTTAAATACTTAAATACACCCACCTTAGGATACATTATTTTTCAAACGGGGTGTGGTTAGAATAAGAATAGTGTGAATTAGTAAAACTTCTCTTCGAACAATCTGGATTTTATCTGGCCCAAATAAATTTTCCTTTTTTTTTATTTTTTTGCGGATCCTTTATTTATTTCTTTTTATTGTACAAAAAAATTATTAGTGAATATTTTGGTCAATTATATATTTTATTAAATAAAAACAAATAGATCAAATGAGAAAGATGTTGAAGTCATAATATCAACCACCACAAACCTCATATATCATACATATGTTGTGGCTTTAATTATTTCTTTATTTTCTCATGGGAAGTCTTTATAAAAGGCCAATAGCTTTTGCCATATTAATTTTATAAAAGAATGAAATGTTTAATAGTAAATTATTTTTTTGTATTTTATAATTTGAGATATTGGAGAAGAATTAAAAGACAACAACAATTAGCTTTTCAAGGATTTTGGTAACGTTACTCGTTATGATGAAATTGAAAATCTGGCAGTAATATTATTCCGGTAGAATTATTGCCCCAATGTGTGAAGTAATTCCTAATTTATCTAGTTAATTGTTTTGAGAGCTTGTTTCTTCATACTTGAAAGATTCTATTCAATCGAAGAAAATTAGATGATTGATTAATTTGATTTTTGGATTCAATATGAATATATCCAATTTTTTGATTTTGATTTCAGTTTGAAGTGGAAATAAATAGTTTTCATTTTTGGTATTCTGACGAGTAGATTTAAATGTTTTCAGTTACTTAAATAGCCATCCTAATTAACTCTAAAGCCGATTTAAAAAATATATATATATATATATATTTAACTTTATGTATGAATCTTGAAAAAAAAAATTATAGACCTAAAAAATGTTCAAGATTATAATCCTTCATTACCATACATAGCAAAATGTTCAAGATTATTACAAAACTTTTGCACCAAAAAAATGGAGATTTCTTCCATATAATAACAAACTTATAGACCTAAAAACAAGACATTGATGAGCTCACCCATCACTTGCAGGTGAGCTAGTACAAGAATTCTATATCAGCTCAAAATGTGAGACTCAAACGAAGAATAACCAAAAGAGTTCATAGCATCACTAAAATTTATAAACAAAAATCTAAAGAAATTCATTAAAAACTACCAAAAGATTTTCATGGTTGTTTTCTTTTTCTAATCAGGAATTTCATTTACTATCAGCAATCTTCCCGTTAGTGATGTCCTGCCCACCCCATATCCGCATCCGCTCTACCGTTTGTTCCACCTGCAAGCGAATTTACACGATAGATAATCTCATCTAAATACTCGATCATCAATTATAAAATATGTTGGCTTCTTTTGTAGTCGGGTCGATTGAAAAACAATTTCAAGACCGCGACCATGTAAGTGGTCCACTAGCATCACCATCTTATACAAGAGATTTTCTAAAAGTAATTTTGCAATAAAGAGTTTCATTTACCTCCTTTGTCCAGTTGGTTCTATAGAGTACAATCAAAAGCAGCAATGTTTGCAATGCAATTCCACATATCATGCCTCCCCAAAGTCCCTATAACAGTGAAAAACAATCAGCAAAGAGAACTAGCAGGAATTACGTTGATCGTAGTTCGCAAACGCGGGATAGAGATTTCGAACGCTCAGCACAAGGAACTAGTAAAATCAAAGCTAATCACATTCAAGCATTGGACAAGAATATTGTACCATCACTCCCAAATTTGCTGTGTAACCAAGAAGGTAACCTAAAGGAAGCCCGAAAATGTAGTAAGAGCCTATGTTGATATAGGCCACCAAGGCTTGCCATCCGCCACCAATAGCGACACCTAAAGGAACAGCGTGGAAAAAGCAATTATACGAATGGAATGAGCGGAATAGGTCATTGTAATTGTGAACAATTTAGGGGTTTAAAAGAACAGTACGAGAAAATCAATTACACGAATAAAGTTAGCGGAACAATTCATTGTAATCGTGTACAGTTTAGGGGCTTAAAAGAACATCACGAAAAAGCAATTACACGAATGAAATGAACGGAACTGGTCATTGTAATCGTGATTCGTGTACTGTTTAGGTGAGGGGAATGCGAATTGATACCTGATAATACTGGCTGAACACTGTTGAGGACCATGGTGATGCCAAGAAGGTATGATAACTTAGCCACGGCCGTCTGCAATTGCTTGCTGTTTGTGAAAATGACTGCGAATTGGTTCCTAGTTAGCAAGATCACAGCCATGAAAAAGAGTCCTAAGAGAAGGGACTGGCACACTATCGTTATGACAGAATACTTGGCTGCCCTCGGACGTCCCAATCCGAGCTCATTGGATACACGGACACTAGAGAAAAAGGGACAAAAATCTGTTAGAAATGTACTAAAAAACTCAAGAAAGAGTCCAAACAATGATATAAAATTCTTGATATACGTGCAAGACCACCGCGTTATGTACATATGTAACTGTGTACTAAGCGTGAATATAAATGTAGATTCAAATATCAAATACGGAATTCATACGGAAACATATGTGCAAGTGGGAGGACTAGCATTCATGAATCTTTGGAGAAAAAAAAAACTAGGATCCAATACCCTGTGAATAACCAATTAACCAAAAAACTTACCTATCACGAAAAATATCAAATAATGATATAAAGCTCTCTAATATGTATGCAAGTTGACACTTATGTGAACCAAACCTAAATATAAATGCATATTCAAATACATTTGCGGAATTAATACATAAACATATGTGTATGAGGGAGGCCTGATATTCACAAAAGAAAAAAAGAAGATTATAATACCATATTAATAACCAATTAACCCAAAACCTTAAGCTATCACGAAAATGTCCAACAATGATATAGATTTCTTCTTCATATTCTTATGAGTCTAAAAATCCTCAGACTTACCCTACTGCAGCATTTATTCCAATGAACAGCATAGCTTCCCACCCATTCAAGTTCATGCTGCAACACAATCAAATACATGAGTATGATCACGTAAGAAACCGTTCAACCCAAAAGCTTAAGCTGATAGATAAAGACAAACATATGATAACAATTACAAAATCGCGAAACGATTGTGATTACGAATCTCACCATATAGAAAGAGAGCCAACAGCAACAACTGCATTATCAAGGTGTCCAGTGAGGATTATGATACTCATCATATACCAAATTTCTAAGCAAAGCATGACAGCAGAGGCAAGGGAGAGCCTAACAAAGGGCCAAATCTCTGAAAAAGCCGCGGATGAAAAACCATGCCAACCCTCCTTGCACCAACCCCACACATACACAAGCTGAGCAATGACTAAGAACCAAGATGACAAATCAAGTGCAATAGCTGCTCCGGTCGTCCCCCAACCCAATACGAAAATGAACACATAGAGCATTGCAATGTGGATGAGTAGATCCAGAAACCCAATCCAAGCCAAAATATTGACTTTACTCTGAGCTTGAAGGAACTTCTGGGTAGGGAAATTGAGTGCAAGTGAGAACAATTGGGGGATTATTAAGATAGTGAATTTTCCGGCAAGTTCGGCAATGTCGTCTTCTTGGCCTAATAGTTTCAAAATTGGAGTGGCTAAGCAGTAAACAGGAAGGAGAATCACACAAGCCACCAGCAAAATCACCCAAGATCTCTGCAGATATACACCAAGCATGTGAACTTGCCCTGCACCAAATGCTTGTCCACATAGTGTCTCCAGAGCACTCCCCATACCAAGCTATGAACACACACACACACACACACAAAATTTGAACAACAACAACAAATTCAGCTTCAATTACTCTAATTGCTAGAAATTAGAAAACCAACCTGCCAAACAATAATTTTTGAATACCCTTTATTTCAAAAACAAAAACAAAAAAGAATCCAAAATATTCCGAGATTGAGATTCTCTGCTGAACTAAACTGATGTTTGTCCTGACCTCAGCATATGTAATCAGTGGCCGAGATTGATTTTTATAGTTTCTTCACTTTTTTTAATGACTGCAGTGTTTTATCTGAATCGTATGAATATATTTACGAATCAGATTCTAGAAGATCTCGAACAGGACATGAAAAAACAAACCAAAAACAGAGCAGAAAACAGAGTGTGGGGAAAAAAAAAGTGATATGATATATACCAAGAAGCCGAAAGAGAAAGTGCCGACGACGGAGGTTGCGATGGAGACGGCATCGAGCTCGAGCTCGCCGATATGTCCGACGAAAATGTTGGTGAAAGAGTTGGTCCCGTACATGCACACAACAGTGAAGATGATAGGAGCGGCGATTCTCCAAACCTTCACTGTCTCTATCCACAACACCGTCTTAGCCTCCTTCAAGCTCCTCACCGGAGCATAGTCATGTGTTTCTGCACCACCGTTGAGGAGCAGCGGCGCCTCCATGTTCCGGTGGTGGTGGGGGTGGTTACACGTGTAGGGCAAAGGAGGGTGTTTGGACTTGGTAAGTAACAACAACAACAACCACCACTCTCCTCCAGTTTTGAGCAAAGTTAGTTTGGTTTCGTTTTCGGGTTTTCTTTGTATTTGTAGTAGTGCAAATATCTCGTGTGTGCATGAAAATCATAATAATAAAATAAATATATTATAAATAAGGCTAAACTTCAAAACTAACCATAAAATTACTAGGATAGTATATAGGATAGTATAAAATTAGTAGGTTTACTATCCATATATAAAATATTTCATTTTATTTGTGAAAATTAAAATCTAATAAAATATAGAATATTATATATGAAAAAATTATAGATTATGATTTGTCAAGGTCAAGCTAACTGAGGGTTTTTTTTTTATCATTGACAAATCATATTTTAAATGAGTTTGTTATCACATATATTATATGATTTATTCTACTTGGAAAGTAAAAATAATTTTTTATATGTGATTAGGGTATAATTATAATATTCAATTAAGAATTAAATTATAGAGGTAATTCGGAAGGGAACTTGATTCCTCAAATTCCTTAGGTGTTGTTCGGTGTTGTTTTGTAAAATAGTTTTTTGTTTTTTAATCACAAAAACTATTGAGAACCGAACCGGAACTGTCGGAGAAAAATCGAAACTTGTATTGGGACGGTTTTGTTTCTGGTTCTCTTTTTAGAGGGACCGTCCGGTTCGAACCGACGGTTCGGTTCCTATTCAAAACCCGGCTGTTCGAACATTAATTAATTTTTTTTTACATTTTTTAGTTTTATTTTAATTTAATTTTTTAATTTGTCATTTATTTATTTTATTTTGTTTTGCTAGTGACCTAATAAAATGCATTTACAAATTACAATTTTATATGACTAATTTTTTTATAAAATAAAATTAAATATATAATAAAAAGGGGGAATCGAAACCACCAAATTGGAACCAAGTTCAAAACCGTCGATTTCAAACCGAAACCAAAATCAGCGGCAAGTTGACCACCAAAGCGTTAAAAGTTGGGATTACCAAACATCAAATAGATGTTTCCATCATTTTGGTTTTCACGGAACCCACCATTAATCATTTTGTTTTATGTACCGTCCTCTTTTTAATATATTTGATTAATCAATTTTTTATATAATATTAAAATGAGATCAAATATATTTTTATTTTCTCATTAATATTCAACATTTCAACCACCTGACACAATAGTAGTAATAATATATATATATATATATATATATATTAATTATTAATTTATTTTTTACAATGATGAAAAAAATATATTTTTATTATATTATTTAGGAAATAAATTAAAAAATTCAAATTAATTTTAATTATTTCAAATACTAGACATTTCAAATTTTTTTCTAAAATTCTTTCTCAAATGTTGTGATACATAAGATGTTAACATCTTGTAAATCATGAAATTATATATTAGTTAATGTGTTAATGTAATGTTGACCTCTCATGTGCCACATCATTTAGAAAAAAAAATTGAAACATCTAGCATTACTATATATATATATATATATATATATATATAACACTTTATTTCCTTACATAGAAAAATAGTAATAAGAAAAAGAATTATAATAATATTTAATAACTAGTAAAATGGTCTGCGCTTTACTGCGGGGGTATTATTCAATTTTAATAAATTTTATTTATCTAAATTATGACGTAGAAAAAATTAAAATGATTGAATATTAATATGTAAAAATATGAATCTATTTAATTTTACTGTTCAATGGCATTTTTGTGGATAAATAGAAATCCATTCAATTTCACTATTCATATGAACAATTAAATTGCTAACCAGAAATCTATTCAATTTACTGTTTAATGACATTTTTAATAGATAAATAGAAAGCTATTTAATTTTACTGTTCAATGACATTTTTGTAGATAAGTAGAAATCTATTCAATTTCACCATTTATGTGAACAGTTCAATTTATAATATTCAATGACATTTTTGTAAATAAACTGAAATCTATTCAAGTGAAATTGAAAGTTGTGCTTTAGTTTAATGAACAGTTCAATAGCTAAACAGAAATCTATTCAATTTACTGTTTAATGGTATTTTTGTAGATAAATAGAAATCTATTTAATTTTACTGTTCAATGATTTTTTTGTCGATAAGTAGAAATCCATTCAATTTCATTGTTCATGTGAACAGTTCAATTTATAATAAACATAACACCGGTTCAGTTCGAACTGGAACCGCCGGAGGAAAATCGGAACCGGAACCGGTGCCAGGGTAGTTCTGGTTCCTGTTCTCTTTTTGGAGGAACCGTCCGGTTCGAACCGGACAGGAACCGGCGGTTCGGTTCCGGTTCGAACAAGGCGGTTCCAACTTTAGTTTTTTTTTTAAAATAAAATATTTGATTGAACCAATAAAATACATTTATTTACTTTATTTTTTTTTGTGGGTGACCCAATAAGACGTATTTACAAATTACAATTTTACATATCTAATTTTTTTTATGAAATAAGATTAAATAAAAATAAAAATTAAAAAAAAAAGGAACAGGAACCTCCGGAACCGGCATCATGCCTAATTTATAATATTCAATGGTATTTTTGTAAATATTAATATTAATTATTTAATTATTTAGTATATATATTAATTAACATTAATATAAATATAAATATAATAATAATAATATATATTTAATGGTATTTTTATAAATAAACCGAAATCTAATATTATATTATATATTCAATGACATTTTTATAAATAAATCAATTCAATTTCTCTGATTGAAATTGAAAGTCTCGTTTTAGTATATATATTAATTATGGAAGAAAAATTGAATTTAACCTTATAGAAAGTTTGATTATATTACTACAGTTAGTTGAAAATGATTTTGAAAATATTCTACCAGACACGTTTTTTATGTTTTGATTCTTCGAATATCATTTTCAACAATTACTACCGGACGTGTTTTCGAATCCGAAATATCCAAAAAATCAATTTTTTTGAAAACAAATGAAAACAAGAAAACATATAACATATAACAAAAAAGGTTACTGAACGACCCTTTATAGAACTTAATTGCATTTTATGGTCATTTATAATTAGTTAAGGGGGTTAGGGTAGTATACATACGGGGACTAAATTTAAACCGTTCAAATCATATAATGTAATATAAGTAACAAATTACTTGGGTTTTACTAACATTTTTAAATCCTTGAAAATAAATGTTATTTCAGATATAATTTATATTACATAAATTATAAGATTTTATTTTAATCAAAAATAATAACAATAATAATAATAATAACATATGTAATCAACTAATCATAACATAGTCTAATAATTTATGTCAATGAAACAAAAGTTGGATTGATTTCTGATTTATTGTTTAATTTAAGATTTTTTTTTCGAGGATTAACACTTGTTGGGTTTGGGTCCTATCAAATCTAATAGGATTAACCAAGAATGGATGTACATATAATTGAAAATTAATTTAATTACTTATATAACTATTGTAATTTTGAATTTTTAGGATTTATTTCAATACTGTCATTAATTTTAAATTATATATATATACACACACTATAATTGTGAGGTACAATAAGTACTTTTTTTATCTACCTAATTTAAGTAGATGACCTCCTTGAAGTGGGAATAGAAATCCGGACTACACTAAATAATTACAAACTAAATAAAGTTTGTTTTTCTAATTAAGGACTCTCCCTTCATATGTTCGATTGGACTAAATTATATTATAAAATTATACCGAGAAAGATATGATGTAATTAGATTGAATTAAATACTTTATTTTCTTTGTTTTTTTATTTTGGTGTACCATGATATTGTGATAAAAATAGTCTTATATGTGTTTGGTAGAGTTAGAGATTGCTACATAAGATTAGATTAAATTAAATTATTTACTCAGTTAAATAAACATTTAAATTGTTTTTCAAAAAATTAAACAAAATTAACTTATATCTAAATAAATTATTTTATAATAAATCAATAATTACAAACCATTCTCTAACAAAAGAACAACAATAAATTGTCTCCTTAATAAATTATAATTATTTTAAATTATTTGGAAATAATAAAATTTCAAAATATTTTAATGAAACTGAATAAATTCAAAATATTTATACACACCCTTCCTAGAAACGGTGATGTGGACTAGACAAAGTTACCTCATACTCCATCCAGCGTCCAATATCTTGCTATAATAATATCTTTCAAAAAAAAAAAACTCATACTATAATAAATGCTTTCGGTGCACTATTTTTATTTGGATTTAAATCAGCTGTTAAAAATGGTATCTAAATTTGTGATTAACCAACTAAATTGAAATATGTGTCTATATTTAATTTTTTTTTAAAAAAAATTCAACTTCTTTCATAAATATAGACACATGTCTTAATTTAATTGGTTAGACACTATTTTTAGAGAACTAATTTGAATCTTTTTTTATTATTTTGAGGGTAAGGCTATGGATTTCAGATCTGCTTTGTCTTTGGTTTGGCGTGCGGTGTCTGACGCTAACCGGTTAGGGATTGAGTGTATGCGTAATTGTGTAGATGATCTTTTGATTCTTCGTCAGTTTGATCCCTGTGGTAGTCCTGTTAGGGCCCCGGTTATTAGGAGTGTGATTTGGTTGCCTCCGGCTCCTGGTTGGATCAAAGTTAATACTGATGGTGCCGACTTGAGTTCTCCAGGTGTTGAGGGTTGTGGGGGTGTTTTTCGTAATTGCAGAGCTTTTGTAAACGGTTGTTTTGCTGTTCCTTTTGGTTAGGTGTTTGCGTTTGAGGCAGAACTTCTTGCAGCTTCGATGGCCATCAATTTTGCTTGGCAGAATGGGTGGCATCGAATCTGGCTTGAGAGTGATTCTTCTTATGTGGTTCAACTGCTCTCCTCTCGCTCCAAGCAGGTTCGTTGGCGAATTCGACAGGCTTGGCAACGCTGTATCTATCAGATATCGATGATGGAGTTTCAGGTTTCTGATATCTTTAAGGAGGGGAATCAGGTTGCAGACGCTCTTTCTAAGCATGCTTTGGGGTTGGAGGTCGATTCGAGGTGGGCAACCTCCCCGTCTTTCTGCTCTTTATTGGTTGGCAATGATTGTATAAGTCGGGAGTCTTATCGTTTTTCTTGATGTTTTATGTTTCTTTTTTTTTTATGGCCTGCGTGCCAATGTTTTTGTTTGGATTGTTTCCCTTGGTTTTTGTGCTTTTCTGGTTTTTGTTACTTTTCATTTTATTCTTTTTATAATATTGATGGATATTGTCTAGGGGTTTTTCAGCATATGATCGCTTGTGATGCTTTTTCCCTCTAGATAAGTCCAATTTTATCACAAAAAGTCTTTTTCATTATTAATTTTTACGATTAATTTAAAATTTGAAGACGAATAGAAAATATAATTATCAAAGGTATATTTTGTATAAATGTTATAATCATAAACTGAATTCATACGGGTGCATCCCTTCTTACCATACATTTTTTTTATTCAAATTACTTTACAAGATATTTAAAACTATTTTTTATTTTTTTACCACCCAATATATTTAATTTTAAATAATGTCATTGTCTCAATATTCAATTCATCGCCGCAACATAATGCATACTACCCATCCGTATTTATAACACCACACTAGCTTGATATAATGCATACTACCCATCCTTATTTATAACACCACACAAACCAAGTTAAAACCTTAAACATTATTGTCTTTAACTTAAAACATTATTGTCAACATTTAAAAAAAGGCAAAATTCTTCCTTTTGGTTTGAAAATTAATGCGGTATACAGAATCATCACATTCCAATAAGGTTTTTTTTTTATCCAAGAGAAATGTTTTTTGAACAAGATTGCCCTTATCTACCTTTTCACTTTATTCTCTGACACAAATTTTTTTTTTCTCTTCCGTAAGTTCTTCTTGTCATGTTTCTCTCTCTAAATTTTTTTTCCCTATATTTTCTCTTTAAAATATTGTTCTCCTCGTCGAAACGTTTCCAACGATATATTACGAACGAAAATCCGATATCATTTGCCTCCTCAAAAGTCCTTTGAAAGTATTTCGTTTCACTCTGAAATCTTTACACGCTAAAATATCAATATGATTACACGATAGAAATCTTTACACGCTAAAATGTTAACATGATTACACGCTGAAATATCAACATCTTGACATGCTGAAATGCATTTCAGCATATAATATTTCTGGAAACTTCAAAATTTCTATTCTTCAATCTCTTTTCCAATTTTCAATTTTGTAAAAGAATAAAAATTTCAAACCTCCATCGATAGAGATCGAACAGTCCTCCATCAATCGAGGTCGAACAAACCTCCATATATATAGAGGTTTGGAATAGACCTCCATTGATGAAGGAGATGAAGATGATTAAAAAAAAAGTTGTTATCCTTACAACTGATATTTACACTAAAGGTATTTTTGTCTAAAATTATTTCTCTTTGATAAAAAAAGAAATGTTATTGAGAAATGATATTTTTGCATACTCCCTTAATTTTAGGGATATTTATGATTATGGTCCTTTAAAAACGAAGAACAAAACACTGCAGTGCAATAAATATTAAAATCAGTGGTCCTATAATTTGAATTCCTATAAATTTACAAACTACAGAAACCAGAAGACATATATGGACAAAATATAATTTACGTGTCAAAAAAATGAATACAAAATTTGTGAGCTGGGACTTGGGGATTGGGGCGTCACAAATCCTCCACGCTTACTTGCTTGGTTCCAGTACTGCAGCTACCACGTATGACATAACATGCCTTTCTCAATTAAGAGCTCAATCCATACCTCCATTCTCCTGTAAAAATGGTTTTTGTGTATTAAAAATAGTTGAGATAGACAAAAATATTAAGAGACTTGTTTACTGCATAGTATAAAGATAGTTTGATAGACAATCAATTTAAAATTTATTTTTTAATATTTTATTTTAAACATAATTATTTTTAATAACGTGTCCAGTTTTTTTTTATTTTTTATTTTTATTTTATTACCAAAAATAGATGAAAAATTAATATCAATTTTAAATACTTGCTGAGTCAACTGAAAAAAATAAAATGGTTGTATAATGATCCATTTAAAAGTAGACAGTTATATTGATAATGTCTAATATTTTTTTTACCACATGAACGTGAGATTGGATGCACAACTGTATTGAAGATACATTTTTTGATAGACAGTCTATTTATCATATATGACATCTTTTTTTTTTCATAAACACTCTTATATCGGAAATACTCATACGACGCCGTAAAGATATTAGTTGCCGCGAAATGTACATCTTCCTTTATGATCCTACACATAAAAGTTTTTAGATACAGTGTACTTTTGTATGTGCCAGTTGCACATTAATTTGTGCATTTAATATTATCCTATGAAATCGAATATCAATCGAGTTGGTGCATGGTATAGTTTAATCTGAGCAGTGTAAGTTACAATTGTGGTACCCTTATTTATTTTTTTGACATATGAAGCAAAACCCTAAATTTTATTTGCATATGCCGTATATACAGAGCCGGCCCTCCTCTTTGCTTTGAGGGGCAACCGCCCTGGGCCCATTTTTTAAAATGCTAAATTTGTATATGTTTATATTAATTTAGGGGTCCAATATTTATTGAGTTTCAGGCTAAATCAGGTATAGGATAAACAAATGTCTAATCTGCTTTCTTGTTATCAATTATCAGATATTATTTATTAGTCCAAATGTCCAATAGAGTTTCATACTTTCTTGTTTTTATCTATAGCTACCAAATTTTGGTTTTATTAAAGCTATTATGTTGTATTAGGTTTTGGGTAGATAAATTTATACATGTTGTGAGTTGTTACAGTCCACAGAAAAAAGAATTGCAACTCTGAATGGTCCAATTCATTCTTTTAATTATATGTATAGAATATATTAAAAAAAACCCATCGGACCCATTTTGTGACAACACCTTATTCCTCATTTGACATGTTATAGGGCCCATTTTTCCATTGCTTTACATTTTCCCCCTGGGCTCTAAAAATATCAGGGCCGGCCCTGCGTATATACTAAGCTAGTTATCCATAGTTAATTAAAAACAAATTGATTTTCATTGCACATTATTTATCAAAATCAAATCAACATGTATTGAATCTACAATTATAAGTCTCGCTTATAAAAGATTTATAAATCATGTCATATCATTGAGCATTAGTTTATATAGACCCGATTCAAATTTGCATTAGCTTCTCTACGGGTCGATTCGTATCAAGCCATGTAAATATTAAATAAAAACGCAAGATCTAAAATCATCTCATATTAATTGTTTCCATGCCGATACAAAATGCGAATATAAAGAAAAAAAAAGGACAAATAATATATATGAATATTCAAATACTAATTAAAGACCTAAATCTTCAATGAAGAGAATAATATTCAAGAAGTGAACCTCTTGAATTTTGTTCAAAAAAAAATTTAGCTCCATTTTCTGTTCATGACTGCTAAGTATAGGTTCATGTGGAGGTTGAGGCCAGTTGAATCTTTGATTAGTTATAGATATACATATATATATATATATATATATATATATATATATATTGTTGTCATGTAGTGTCTTTCACCAATAATTCGCATATTATATAGTCGATCTTGTCGATTTTCGATTCAAGTTTCTTGGACCTTTCTGGGTTTCTCAGATTCTCAAATATAATCTAGATAAGATTTGTATTATAATATATATATATATATATATATATATATATATATTCAATTAATTATGAGATTTTGTGATCACATATTTCGCGTATAACTATATGAGTATTATGTGATCACACATTTCGCATTATAGATAGTATTCAGTTCAATAAATTAAGATAATGATATATATCGACGTAGATTTGAAATATTGGCTGGGGTTGTGGAAATATATGAACTAGCCTTAATTATATAATTATGTGGAGTTGCATATTAATTTGTGTTGTTAAAGCTACCATATGAAAGTTGAAATTATGATCAAGTTGTTATAGCTTAATTATGTGAGTAATGTATGTCACACGATCAACAGAAAAAACTGCAATCTCACTTGTAAATAGTTATAAACGAGCACGTACATTTTCTCTCGACTCATCGTATCGAATTTAATTAGTATCTAGACTTGATTCAAATTTTACATTCGGTCTACCGGATTGATCCAAATCAAGGTATACATTAATTATTGTAAATACGAGATGTTAAGATCAAAAATATCGTCTTGTATGGTTTCAATCCGACCTGAATTCGATTATATATAGAGAAAGGACAAGTATATATATTAGAGCACTGAACCCCTTGAGGTTTGGACAAGTTGCACTTAGATGGATAAGTTTCGTTATTATACACTAACACCCCCAAGACTTAAATTTGACTTTAAAAATACCTAAAATGCCCCTAGTTATATTATTTTACACTTTTTTTCCCTTTTAAACAAACACTTTATAAACTTTAATAAAATAAAAAAAGTAAATAAAAGATATGATTCATTAAATAAATAAATAGTTTTTTTAAAAATAAATAGTTTTAAAAAAATTAAATAAATAAATAGTTTAAAAAAATAAATAAATGGTTTTAAAAATAAAATAAATAAATAGTTTAAAATAAATAAATAATCGTTTTAAAATATAAATAAACAAATTAAAAAAATTAAAAAAATTAAAAATTTTAAGGATATGCATTAATAGGGACAATAAAAGCTCTAAATATCCAAACTTTTACTGTAAAGATGATGGTGAGAGAAACTTCAAGGTTCCCAATATTCCTTGGATATTTAGAGTTTATCTTGTCTCTATTAATGGATATTCTTTAAAAAATTCATGTTTTTAATTTTTCATTTATTTTTTAAACTATTTATTTATTTAAAACTATTTATTTATTTGATTTTTTAAAACTTTTTTATTTACTTTTTTAAATTATTTATTTACTGAATTTTTTAAAAATTATTTATTTATTTAATTTTTTAGAACTATTTTTTTTAACTATTTATTTATTTAATGAATTATATCTTTTATTTAATTTTTTTATTTTATTAAAGTTTATAAAGTGTTTGTTTAAAAGCTAAAAAAAATAAAGTATAAAATAATATAACTAGGGACATTTTAGGTATTTTAAAGTCAAATTTAAGTTTTGGGGGTGTTAGTGTATAATAAAGAAACTTATCCATCTAAGTGCAACTTGTCCAAACCTTAAGGGTTCAATATAATTTGCCCTATATATTACGAATAATATTGAACATTAAAGGGCCTAATTGAAGTTAAATCTTCTATAGAGAATCAGAACTGAATCTCTCAATTTGTTTTATCTAAGCTCTTTTTTCTTTCCAGGAGCTGGTGGGCGGTGCTTGTGTCACTCTTGTGTGTGGAAACTGGAAAGTATGCATGGTTGTTGGTCCGTGTGGATGTTGAAACCTTTGGAATCTTGTTAATAATTGGTGTTGTAATTGATTCATGAATTTAGCTACGATCCAAAAACATTAAAGTCGTTTTTGTTTTTTTTGTTTTTTGAATTTTACAATTATTATAGGATTTGAAAAGGATAAATGATTCGAACTAATAACTTTAAATCTTTAATGACATACATGTAAAAACATATCACAATGAACTATATATTCTTGTTTAATGATGTATATGTAAAGATTAAAAGAGCATATCAAAAGGAACTATAAAGTTGTGTTTAGTCGTTGAGTAGTTAAAAAGAATATTTTTCTTTTTTTTTTCTTTTTATTTAAATACAACTAATGTCGAAATCTTACGAGAATAATTAGACTTTACAAATATAGCGTAACATGTTTTTTTTTTTTTGAAATCACTTAAAAGAATTTTCAACTTTTACTTTTAGAAGTGTTGGCTTTTTCATAATTTAACATAGTTTAACGATAATAGAGCGTTCATTCACAGTAAAGTAGATAAAAAAATAGTGATTTTTTTTGTTTATTTATTAGATTGAAATCCATTCATGAATATTAGGCAATTGGTATGTGTCTTTATAAGTTTCAACTCCAACCTCCATGACCACAACCTAATGTGGCGCTCAATGAATCTTACGATCTTTCATATTTAAATCGCTGCACTATAGATGGTATATCAATAAACATAATTTGAAGTTCGAAGTTCGAAGTTCGAAGTTCGGTTCATCCTCAAAAGTTCAGGAATCAGGACTACTATGCAGCAGTAGTACTAGACTCAAAATTCAGGACAAGAGAAACATTCAATGAATTCAAAGCGATCCAAATTCATTAAAAGATGAATCAGGATACTCCTGACTCTAATAACAAGGTAAGTTCTGTAATATAATTATATGGATTAGAGTAGTTTCAACAAGTGCTTAAAAAATTAATTGTTGATGTTAAAATTTTAATAAATAAAAAATTATATTAATTCTATCAAGATGTATTTGTAAATTTATTTGTATTTAACTTTTAATGTCAAAGAGTTAAACTCATATATTTTGATGTTGACAAATACTTCAAAATGTTTCACGTTTAAGTTTTCACAGTATTGACAAATTTTTAAATTTTTAATTTTTTTATTTGTTATATATAAATATAAATATATATATATATATATATATTTACCACTTACATTGTCTACAACTCAAAACTGAGATATTGTCTAGCTTACCACTAAACTGTGGAGGTAAATATATTATCACTTGAAATGTTCGAAGTCTTCTCTTAACATATAACATATGACATATTAACACAATTAGTTAACATAATCTTGTCAAATAAGCATGTAGAATATACAAGGAGAATCCGTTCTTTCTTCTTCTTCTTCTTCTTCTTCTTCTTATTTCTTCTAAAATTTGACAATGATCAAGTCATTGATTTACGAAATCCGGTAAGATCAAAAACTACATGCATGAACATCAATTCTTCTTCTTATTTCTTCTAAAATCTGACAATGATCAAGTCATTGATTTACGAAATCCTATAAGATCAAAAACTACATGCATGAACATCAATTCTTGTATTAAAAAAAATGTAGTATATACATACACGATTCGGATATCAATAACTAATTCCTAAATATCCACTCCAATAATAAGGAGATATTTGCATCATGAGCATCTTGGATATCAACTCTCATATTGACTTTTGTAGTTTTGTGTTCCGACTTACTAAAATATATAAATATGGGCCTTTTCACAGGCCTAAACATTTCTTGAATCATGACAAGCACAAACATTTATGGGCCTAATTTATTAATTTTTTTTAGTAACGATATTTGTACTCTTTAAAAACCATATATACACCCTAAATTAATATATTTTTAAAAATCTAATAATATCATCAAGTAAAATTTCTAAGAGGACTATTAGTACACCCACCAATAGTTATTAATTAGTTTCCTATTTTAATCTTTTATAAAAAAAAATTCTTATTAATGGTTTGATATTAACATATATCATAAAAACTATTTATATTTTAATAAACCCTAGATTTTATTTTAAATATATTTTCAATCTCTTTTAAAGAAATACAAATTGAATGTTAAGTATGGAAAATGAATTAAAACCATAAGACAAATTTGATTGTGAAAAAAATAAAGTTTTAAATTAATTTTTATTAGAAGAACAAAATCATTATGTATAGAAACAGACTTTTAAATTAACAATATTATCTATATTTTATTTATTTATTTCAAACACACTTTAGACTTTTTTATTTATCAATATTATATGTTCTTTCTTGTCAAAAAAAATAGATGTTTTTCAATTTCATCGAACAACTATTTTATTTTATTTTTGAAATATCATTTAACACCTATCTTCTTCCATATCAATTGGGACATGACACAAATTTTGCATTCCTACAATAAAAAAAGAAAGTGGTTCTCCAATAATAAAAAAAAAATCTTTAAATGGTTTTTTAACGAAAAATGGAGTTTTATTTTGAAAAAACCAAAAAGAGAAAAAAAGTAGGGAAGATAAATAATAGTAAGAGAATTAAAGGTAACAACAAATTTGAAATAATAATAAAATTGATTAGATAATATAATAATAGTCATAGGTGGTGTGTACTTACAAAAATACAATACAGTATAATTAAAGAAATAGTATTTTTGGCATTAAGTGAATTTTATTTACAATTTAGAGATTTTTTAAAATTTTTGATGGACATGATTACGAAAGAGGTGTAGATACAATTTTTGAGGGGTATCATTGTCAGTCTAATTTATTTTCAATTTTTTTAGTCTTGCTTTGCCCTCTAACCCGACCATGCAGGCTCACAGCCTTAACAGTCGGGCCCTGCCCACCCAACCTAGCGGCTTGGGCATGGGCCAGACCCTTAATTTAAGTGTTGGGTTCGGCCCACCCAACCCATTTATACCTCTTATCAAACAAATTTAATTAATTTCGAAGAAACTAAATGCATATTCACTCCATTAAAAAAAATTCAATTAA
Source organism: Dipteronia sinensis (assembly GCA_033220585.1). Classification (NCBI taxonomy): domain Eukaryota; kingdom Viridiplantae; phylum Streptophyta; class Magnoliopsida; order Sapindales; family Sapindaceae; genus Dipteronia; species Dipteronia sinensis. The sequence goes on along the minus strand of CM065639.1, from coordinate 5,779,103 downwards.
ATCACCAACTATCAATGAATTCTCATAGATAAAGTAATTAAGATAGTTAAACCCCTTTTTAATTTCTTTTTTCTAATTTAGCAAAAAAAAAACTTATTTCTTTTCACTCTCACCTAGGTGGTTGTGCACTTCTCTTTTCATTTATGTGACGGAGGTTTGAATCTCACATTTACCCATTAAATCGTAAAGTGTCAGAAAACATATTCATGTAGTGAGAGTTGCATTTCAAGTTGTACTTTTAGTAATTGAACTCAAGTCTCTAACCTTCAGAGCTATTCCTAGACATGACGTCCCCTGCCCCCGCTTTCGGGCGCTTTATCACATACCTAGACCCAGAAGAGAGCAGAGTCTCAGCTCACATTTTCACTAAAAGAATCAAGCCATTGCGTCAGATTATTCAGTAAGATATGGTTTTACCCTTTTCCTTTTTGTTTGAATCTTCATATAGAAAGCCGGCCTTCCTCATACTCCTCCCTTCATTCATTGAGTTGGAGGAATCCATAGGAGCCCGCCCGTTATGCATTGCATGAAAGAACCTTTCTCCATTCCAAATTCTCTAATGCTTGAGAACGTACTCCGATAGTGCTTCGTTAATGGAACCTCGATCTCTTCAATCTTGGGATACCACCTAAATAACTGCGGCCTTAGAGTCAAATAGGTCGGGAAGAAAGGACCTTTAATCCAGTCAGTGCTAGATTTTTTTTTTCTTTGAAATATTATGATTATTACAAATTTACAATCAGAATTTGTTAAGATAAGAAAATACATGTATGGTCAGGATATCTGCTCTCCTAAACAGAAAGAAAACTCTTCATATATACTTATAAAATATGTATGGTAAGATTCGAACTGTTCACCACCAATCTGTAAGGGAAGTGCACTACCGTATATACTAAGAGGTAATATGTGGATGAATATAAGAGTTAAAGAGTTAGAAAGTTTAAAATGCAACATGACAAAAAGAAAATTATAAAAAAAAAAATGGTGACCAAAGTAATGAGTGAATGGTTCAGATTATAATACAGAAAAGAAAAAGAAAAGATTACGTGCTCAGCTGTGGTGACTGAGTAAATCACATGGTGCATAATATAAGCCAACAGAAAAGCGACACGTAGAGCAGACAAAATCTAATTAGAGAATCCAACGGCTCCTGATTGATCAAACAGAGAACGGCCATAATTACGGCGCTCAGCGGAAAGTCAGGTTTCTTTTTAGTTTATATAAATTCGCGTATCGCCCGCAACAATTACTTGACGATTTGACTTTTGACAACTTACTTTTCTCTCTTTTCTTACCGGTCATACCCGGTTACAATCTGGGGTTGGCTCACGAAACGCGTTTCTTTCTTTCTTCTCCTATTATTATTATTTTTTTTAATAAATACACCGAGCAGTAAAACCCTTCAGAAGCTAATGAAATCAAATACTACGTATCATCTATAGATGACGTTTATATTTTGATAATATTAAAGTGGAAACTACTCACACTTATGATGAGATAAAGTTGGTTCCATGGTAAAACCTCTCGTAACTGTACCATAAGGTTGCGCGTTCGAATTCTTCCCTTATTTAGAAAAAACCCTAATAATAGTGTAATACTTCAACATGTATAGTAAGGCTTAACCACCTATTATGTGGACCGTCAAAAACAATCGAGATCAAACACTACATACAGATGACTATGGTGGGTGCCCAAACCGCCAAACCGCCAAACCGATCAACCCGTCCAAAACAAACCAATTTAAGCAGGTTGGTTTCGTTTCGTTTCGTTAAATAAAATAAATCGAATGAGTTGTTTTTTAGCAGCCTAATTGGCTTGGGTTGATTTGTGGGTTGTTTTTTATCAAACCGCATAACCCAACCCAAACCATTACTTACTAAATAATATATATATATATATATATATAGAGAGAGAGAGAGAACTTTTCACCTCAGTGGGTACTGATAAATATTTATAAGTACGTTGTATGTGGACCATTAGATTTAATATATATAATTTATGGTCCACATACAATGCACTGATGCAATTTATATCAGTGCTCATTGATGAGAAAATGACTATATATTTATATATTAAATTATCTGACAAAACTAAAGTTAACCCAATGTAACAAGAAGTAACATCGAAACTTCAAATTAGTTGCTTGGATGGTGGAGGATATTATTAATTAGAAGCTTAAACGATTTAGTTTTATTTTATAAATTTTTGGCGTTCTACACTTGAGTTTTTTTTTAACGAATATTGTTCTGCACTCGAGTTACATTTAGTATTATAAATTAATATTATTGTTTATCTTATTGATAGTTGGTTTAACTACTTATATTGATAATTTGACATTTTTAAATTTATTCAAATAAAAAATAAAATAATTATTTTCTTAAACAGTTAAACCAAACCAAACCAAACTGATTTTTATTGGTTTGATTTTACCTTATAAATGGATTGGTTTGGGTTGTAGAATATTAAACCGATTTTATTATGGTTTGATTTGGATATAGTCAAACTCAACCTAAACCAACACATGCCCACCCTTGCGGGCGACCTAAAGATATACTTTCATGACAATTTTTTTTTTGTCATTTTAATATTATTTATTATGCAAGTATAAGAAAGGTAAGTTAATTTATTTTATTATTTTAAAAAAAAAATTAAAAGTAATAATAATTGATTGACAAACTAGTTTTTTTTTTTTTTTTTTTTGTGGCTAGTTTTCAATTCTCTAACCTGAAAAACGTTTCGCGGGTGATTATCAGATGACAGCTATAACAAGCCCTCATGTGTACAAATAGTCCGTATCGACTAAATTTTATGTTTTCATTAAATTAGAAAAATTAATAAAATCACATCAAATCAAATAGTTAACGGTAAAGCTATTTTCACTAAGGCAAATGATTTTAACTGTTTGGAGGTGCGAAGAGTGATTGACACTTATGCTAAAGCCTCTGGCCAATTGATAAATTACGACAAATCCGCCATGTGTATCAGCCCTTCTTACTCTGCAAGTGAAGGTTCCAGACTCGCCTCTATAGTTGGCATGAAGTTAGTCGATTGCCACAGTAAGTATCTTGGTCTTCCTTGTTTCTCGGGAAGAAAAAAGAGGGTCCTTTTTTCGGATATCGTTGACAAGGTGTGGAGCAAGCTTAAAGGGTGGGGCGAAAGGATGCTATCAGTTGGCGGGGAAGAAATCCTCATCAAAGCTGTGGTGCAATCTATCCCGACGTATGCCATGAATCTCTTCCGCTTACCTAAAGGCCTGATCTCTGAAATTCAACGGCTCTGTGCTCGTTTCTGGTGGGGGAGCAATGCCAATGCTCGGAAAATGCACTGGTGCTCCTGGATGCGCTCGTGTAGTTCTAAAATGGAAGGTGGTTTGGGGTTCCGTGAGTTAGAGGCTTTTAATGGGGCTCTGTTGGCTAACCAATGTTGGAGGATTTTGAAGACTCCTGCCTCTTTAGCTGCTAGAGTTCTCAAAGGGTGCTATTTTCGGAATGCCAGCTTCATGGAAGCCCAGAAGAGTTCCTCCGCTTCTTTCATTTGGAACAGTCTCATTTGGGGAAGACATATTCTTACTAAAGGCTTGAGGTGGAGAGTGGGGGATGGCTCATCTATCCATGTTTACAAAGACCAATGGGTCCCGAGACCTTCTACTTTCAGAATACTCTCTCCCCCTGTTTTATCTGCGAATGCGACGGTTGATCGTCTTTTGTCTCCCTCTGGTGGGTGGGATATTAAGCTTTTCGAGTAACATTTTTGCAGTGATGATGTGCTAGCCATTATCAGTATTCCTATTGGTTCTAATGGTAGAAGGGATAGTCTCATATGGCATTATGATGTTAGTGGCGTTTTCACTGTCAAGAGTGGGTACCGTTTGGCACGTAATTTGCTTCCTCAGGCTGGCCATTCCAATTCTGGGTCCAGCCCTTGTAATGACTGGTGGAAAGCCCTATGGAAGCTTAACTTACCTCTCAAAATTAAAATCTTCATTTGGAAAGCATGCTATAATTGGATCCCTACCATGTCCAACCTCCACCACCGAAAAGTTATTGATGAGGACATTTTCCCTTTGTGTGGGAAATGGGGCGAATCGACTCTCCACGCTCTGTGGAGCTGCAGAAAATTAAAACATGCTCGCCAGTCTTGGCTCCCTTGCAAGTTCAAGGCCAAAGGTAGGTACAGCTCTTTCTTTGATCTCATTCTTGACTGATTCCCTCTTCTGACTGGTGAGGAGTTGGAGTTATTTTGTACTATTGTGTGGAGAGTTTGGTTTCTTCGGAATAGTGGCCTTCATGGTGCTCCTCAGTTGGTTTTTGTGATGTGGTGAACTGGGCTACAACATTTTTACTTGAGCTTAAGGTTTGTATGCATGTGCCTTTATGTCCTAGATGGCCTCCCAGGCGGGTGGATGCGAAATGTTCCCCCCCTCTTCCTGGTTTCTTTAAAATAAACTGTGATGCTGCCATTGATGCGAGAGGGTCGAAAATTGGTTTGGGTTTTGTTATCAGGGACTCAACAGGCTTCGTTCATGCTTGTAGCTCGCAAGTTGTTTCTGCTACCTTTAATGCGCAGATTGCTGAAGCTTTGGCAGTCTTCAGGGTTATCCATTTCTTTCGTGATTGTGGATTATTCCCTTGCGTCCTCGAATCAGACGCAGAGGTGGTGATTAAATGGATTGTGGAAGGTAGTCATTTGGATTCTACTGGTGGTGTGATCCTCTCTGATATCTCAGATTTGATTGAGGAGATTGGTGGCTTGAGTATCGGTTTTGCTCCTAGGCAGGCAAACCGTGTCACCCATGTGCTAGCAAAGCAGGCACTTTGTGCCTTCGATGACTTTTTCTGGATGGAAGACTATCCTCTTTGTGCTGCTGTTGCGGTCCAGGCTGATATTCCTGGGTAGACTTTGTTTGCTTGTTTCTTGCTACCCTTTGGTTATCTTTGGGTGGCTTGTTTCCTTCAAAAAAAAAAAAAAAAAAAGAAGAAGCTATTACTGTATAGTCTACAACGGTATACTAGTGCCTAAAATTAATTAGGGTAATTATTAATATTCCGGTTTAGCTATTAGCCTATTATACAGATGGTCAGATATTAAATTCATTATCAAAAAAAAAAATTAGTTTTTAATAATCCGATTTCAATTAATGGTATATAAAAACAAAAGATTTAACATTCTTATACAATTGTTGAACTTAATCGTTCAGTTGATTGTTTCTTTTTATCAATAAAATATTAAAAAAAATCATAACATTATTGATATTTTCATGTGATTAAATATTATAACATATTTAATTAGATAAACATATAATTTTGATATTCAACGTTTCATGTATGAAATTTTTTTCTATAACTCTTAAGTCACATTATCATATATGTCTTAACATTATTAGCTAATAGCTAATTTGCCTTTTATTAATTAACTACTATGTGCCTATATCTATGACCAAATAGTTAGCTAATTATTACATTTATATCAACAATATTTTACGTTTAAGGCATGTCACGTTTTTTCTAATCTTAGATTTTATTAAAAACAATACTTGGTTATTGACCGGTTAGTATTTAAAATACTGACCTCATCAATGGTAGTTCAGTATGTGGTATTTTTTCTTTTACTTCTTATATTTATCTCATAAATTGGACCATGTGTTGCATTTCCATTGATGAGATTAGTATTTTAGGTACTGATCAATACCAAAATATTGTTCTTTTATAAATATATCCGAACATGCCCTTAATAACTTTATTTTATTTGTCGCACAAAGGAGAAACAAAATTATAAATTGACCAAAACTTCAAATCTTTTTAAAAATCTAACATTGAATAGGTTAATAATCTATTGAGAATCGAGATCAAAGAAAACATGCATCCCAAATACCTACAAGTCTATGAGTTACTTTAATATTGTTTTTGAAAACCAAACCCATCAAAATGTGAAAAATAGACAACCGGTCTAATTAGGCAACGTGTAGTTGATTTAGGTAGGAGTACTGGAAACAATGAGCTTTCTGATAGGTTAAGGCATTTAATTTGAAAATTAACCATTTTATTAATTAATCATTTAATTGAACCAAAAGTTTTTCTCAACCGGAGAAAATAACGTGTGAACAATTGGTCCACTTGGGTTTAAAACTTAAGAGGTTCTTATATATATATATATATATATATATATATATATATATATATATATATATATATTTATTTATGTACAGTATTTCTATTGTCGGTTCGAACTGATATAAGATATATCAGTTCTTTTATCTTATATCAGTTCCTTACATGTGAGTCATATGATTTAAATGTTTTGATTTGGTTATATGCATTTGTCAAAGCATCTTTTAAATTCAATGGTCCACATGCAAGTAACTGATATATTTTATATCAATTCGAACTGACAATAAAAAGACTATGTATATATATATATATATATATATATATATTAAAAAACAATTAAAATCACCGATATGAGGTTGGTCCGGTATTAAAATTCTTCATACTTATATTACGAGGTTACTGTTCAATTCAGTTTTCAAACAAAAAAAAACCCTGAACTTATATAATTATGTAATACTAAAATAAATAATGAAAATTTGACATTGTAACCTTAATTAACCTTGTTAGTTGTTAATATGAGATTGTCAATTTAATTAAATTGTTATTGGCATACCCTCTAAAGTCGACATGACGCCGGTTCGGTTCGAACCGGTGAACCAAACCGGAACCGCCATCGCAAAATCAAAATCAGAACCGATTTTTTTGGTTCTGAATCCAAAACCGGACAGGAACCGGCACCGTGGCGGTTCCGGTTCTGGTTCCGGTTCTGGTTCCAGATTGTGAGGAACCGCCCGGTTCGAACCGGCGGTTCCAGTTCCGGTCGAATCGGCGGTTCCAACATATATATATATATATTATTATTTTTAACCCTAATTTATCACTATAAAATCTTCTTCTTCTTCATTCACTTTCAGCGTAACCCAAGCACCTTCTCTCTCTACCAAACGCTTTCTCTCTCTACTGACTTCTTTCTACAACCCTGCTCCGACTTCTCTCTACAAGACTAAAACCCATCTCTGTTTCTATTAGAGAGAGAGAGAGAGAGAGAATGAGATACGAGATTGAGAAAGAGTGAGAGACGAGATTGAGAGAGAGGGAGTCCGGTTTAGATGAAGGGTGAGAGAGAACTGACGCCGGTGATTCAGTGATGAACTGATGTCTGATGATGGCTGATTTGGGGTTAGGTGATTTGATGTTGGGGTTGATTTTTGTGTGAGAAGTAGTATGGTTTAGATGAACTGATGAATGAGTCTTATTTGTGTGTTTGTGATTTGGGTTCGTTGGGGTGACTGATGAATGAGTCTTATTTGTGTGTTTGTGATATGGGTTCATTGGGTATGAGTGACTGAGTGGATGACAGAATGAGTGTAAGTGTGTTTTTAAAAAATTAATAAAAATAAAAACTGGTTCTGAACCGTCGGAACCAGTCAGGAACCGTGGAACTGTGAAACCGGAACCGAAATCAGAACCGAAACCTCCCTGGGGGAGGTTCCTGTTCCGGTTCTAGTTCCTCTAAAATCGGAACCGAAACCGGCGTCATGTCTACTCTAAAGAGTTCATTTTTTTATCTTTACCCATTAAATTATGAAGTGAGAGGGTATATTGATAGCAGTAGAGACACACACGATCACAAATAGCTCTCCATCAGTTTACCATATGTATTAGAATTAATCAGGTATAATTACCTTCATATCCTGAGCATTATAACATGTATAAATATCACCAGAAATCAATGAAAACGTGAGATCAATTCTTCACAAATATCAAACACTATTATGGTATCAGAGCCAAGCTGTAAAATAGCTTAAAAGATCCTAAAACCCTAGTTGAAACCCTAGTTGAAACCCTAGCTACCGAAATTTCTTATTCTTCTTCTCACAGTTCTTCCGTCTCTACCCAAACCTGACGATGACAGCCCCTACACCTCCTGCATCCGCGACCTTCTCTGCTTCTTCTCCCCAAGTTATTCTCATGGAAACAAACAACTCTAATCATACACCATCACTAATAGCTATCAACTTCACACAGATTCCAATCAAACTGAGTTGATGATGGTGCGTCTATTATACACACCCTGAATGGATTGGATCCAACCTACCTACAGCTTGCTTCTGCCATTCGAGCTCGAGGCTCTCCAATTTCTTTTGAGGAATTACATGATAAGCTACTTAACTATGAGGCTTTTCTTAAACGTGATGAAACAAAAAAGAGTGGATGGCCGATAACGGCACAGTTTAATCAAAGGACATCTAACCGACGGGGTCGTGGCTATCAAGGAAACTCATCCCACATGGGACACAATCAGAATTTCAACCACAACAATAGTCCCGGCCAGCAGTAGCCGTTTGGGACTGCATCAGGCAGTGGTCGCGGGTTTTCCAGCCACGGTAGTCACTCTTTGTTCAACGTCGCTCGGGCCAGACACTGTTGTCCTACGCCGGTTACTTTGACGTCTTTTTCAGCCGGAAAACCACTGATCTTCCGACGCCGGTTCTTTTTTCAGCCGATGTTTTCTCTCTCTCATTTTTCTCACTAAGTTTGAAAACGACAAAAACTCACTTGGAAGGGGTATTTTTGTCTAGACACCTATATTGGTGCCTTTTAAACATGAATTAGTAATGTGGTGATATTTGCACAACACCCACCCCAAATAGTGCTATTTATTTTTTGACCCCTAATGCCATAGAGTCTTCAGCAATTTCCAGCCTTCTTACTATCTTTTTCTTTTTCCTGTCCTACCTCTCCCTCCACCAGAAAAGACAGGGAATGATAGAACATTCTATAAAGTGGAACGTTTGCCTGGACATGGTTTAGCTTCTCAATTCCGTAGCAAAGCTGGCCAGGTCCTGCTTTTATATTTTGAAAACACTTTAAAAGATTCTAGATCCGTTGGTGATACAGTTATAAGCTGAGATAATTTTCTTCAACTATGAGAATACTTGAGCATATCAAAAACATTACATATTGTATGTGTGGGTTGCACGTATCTTGTTTACCTTTTATTTAATCTATGGTATTTTTTTGTTCGTTTTCTGAGCAATCATTAATAAAGCAGCAAACTGACATGGATGCACCTCAGAGGCAGCTTAGTTTCGACGACCTTCAACTACATGTTCTGAATAAACAAACGTAATATATTTTCATGTTTGTGTGTGGTATTTATTTTGTTCTGACAAATCATTGCAATTTGCAAAAGCAGTTAGCTAACATGGAGTAACCTCCAAGACAGCATTTTCAACCGACACTGCAGCAGATTAAATTCAATGAGCCTCCATTACAAGTTCTAAATGCACTAATAAAATATATTTTTGTGTTTGTGTGTGGTATCTATTATTTTTTTGAGTTTCTGACCAGTCATTGCAAAAACAGCAAGCTAATATGGAGGCACCTGAGAGACAACATTCTTAGCTATCACCGCAGTAGCTTAGATTAGTTAAGGAGCTTCAACTACAGGTTCTAAATAAGCTGGAAGCTAACATGGAGGCACCTCAGAGACAACATATTCAGCCATCACAGAAGCAGCTTAGTGTTAATAAGCCTCAACTAAAGGTTCTGAATGCTGAATTATATACTTGTGTGTTTGCTGTGCCAGTGTGGTTTTTATTGTAGTTAGTTTCTGACCAATCTTTTTAAATGCAGAAAACTAGCACGAAGTGACGCAGAACGGAAATTCTAGGATTACCAGTGTAATCCCAACAGTAACATAAACTGGAATCCATCAGAAAGAATTGAAACCAAATTGCAAATATTATTGAATGCCTTGAAACTGATTACAAAAAGCCTTAAATAGGCTCGGAAAACCCTAAAATAGCAAAAAGACTAAAATATCCTCGTCTAAATAAAAACGGAAAACAAATAAAAACAACACGAAAATCTTCGGTTGCCCGACAACCTAATTTAAACAGCTCCGTTGAGAGAGTAAATGACGTCAACCGGGGAACCTTGGTTGCCACGCTAAAGAGCTCTAAAAACCCTTTTCGAAAACATATTATAATAGGAAATCTAACAACGAGCTAAAAGTTATGCCAGTTTCTTTGGAGCACCTCTTTTGGACAATTTCTTGTTCATCTCTTCTTCAAAGTCCAAAGCCAACTGTCCTACATCAGTCCCTCCCACCTATGAAGAACTCGACCTCGAGTTATAATCTGGATAGAGCGGAACATCATCACAAAACTCATAAAGGTCAGTTACGTTGAAAGTTCGGGAAATGTTCATATCAGCAGTCAAGTCGATCACATAAGCATTGTTGTTGATCTTCTTGATCACCTTGTACGGTCCATACTTCTTTGGCTTCAATTTGTTATAGGTACCAACTGGGAACCTCTCCTTATGCAAAAACAATATAACCTGGTCTTCCTCAGCAAACAACTTCTCACTATAATTGGCTTCTCATGTCTTTGGTCAATTATATTTTTTATTAAATAAAAACAGATAGATCAAATGAGAAAGATGTTGTGGCTTTAACTTTTTTTATATATTTTTTATGAGAAGTCTTTATAAAAGGCCAAATAGCTTTTGCCATATTCATTTTATAAAAGAATGAAATATTTAATAGTAAAAAAAAATTTGTATTTTATAATTTGAGATATTGGAGAAGAATTAAAAGACAACAACAATTAGAATTATTGCCCCAATGAGTGAAGCAATTCCTAGTTTGTTTGGTTAATTGTTTTGGGCGCCGGTTTCTTCGTACTTGAAAGATTCTATTTGATTGAAGAAAAATGGATGATTGATTAATTTGATTTTTGGATTCAATATGAATATATCCGATTTTTTCGATTTTAGTTTGAATTGGGAATAAATAATTTTCATTTTTTGTATTTTGATGAGTAGATTTAAATGTTTGCTTGTTGCTTAAATAGCCATCCTAATTAACTATAAAGCCGATTTAAAAAATATATATTCAACTTTCTTTATAAATATTGAAAAAAAAAATTAAGATTATGATCCTTCATTACCATACATAGCAAAATGTTCAAGATTATTACCAAAACTTTTGCACCAAAAAAATGGAGATTTCTTCCATATAATAACACAAACTTATAGATCTAAAAACAAGACATTGATGAGCTCACCCATCACTTGCAGGTCACAAGAATTCTCTATCAGTTCAAAATGTGAGACTCAAAAGAAGAATAACCTAAAGAAATTCATTAAAAACTACCAAAAGGTTTTCATGGCTGTTTTCTTTTTCTAATCAGGAATTTCATTTACTATCAGCAATCTTCCCGTTAGTGATGTCCTGCCCACCCCATATCCGCATCCGCTTTACAGTTTGTTCCACCTGCAAGCGAATTTACCCGATCGACAATCTTATCTAAGTACTTGATCATCTATTATAAAAAGTATGGGCTTCTTTTGTGGTAGGGTCGATTGAAAAACAATTTCATGATCGTGACCATGTAAGTGGTCCACTAGCATCACTATGTTATACAAGAGATTTTCTAAAAGTAATTTTGCAATAATGAGTTTCCACTTACCTCCTTTGTCCAGTTGGTTCTATAGAGTACAATCAAAAGCAGCAATGTTTGCAATGCAATTCCACATATCATGCCTCCCCAAAGTCCCTACAACAGTGAAAAACAATCAGCACAAAGAACTAGCAGGAATTACGTTGATCGTAGTTCGTAAACGCGGGATAGAATTTTCGAACACTCAGCAAAAGGAACTAGTAAAATCAAAGCCAATCACATTCAAGTATTGGACAAGAATATTGTACCATCACTCCCAAGTTTGCTGTGTAACCAAGAAGGTAACCTAAAGGAAGCCCGAAAATGTAGTAAGAGCCTATGTTGATATAGGCCACTAAGGCTTGCCATCCGCCACCAATAGCGACACCTAAAAGAACATAGTGGAAAAAACAATTGTATGAATGGAATGAGTGGAATATGTCATTGTAATTGTGAACAATTTAGATGCTTAAAAGAACGGTGTGAAAAAAGCAATTACACGAATGGAGTTAGTGGAACAAGTCATTGTAATCGTGTACAGTTCAGGTGCTTAAAAGAACATCACGAAAAAGCAATTACACGAATGGAATGAACGGAACAGATCATTGTAATCGTGATTCGTGTACAGTTTAGGTGAGGGGAATGCGAATTGATACCTGATAATACTGGCTGAACACTGTTGAGGACCATGGTGATACCAAGAAGGTATGATAACTTAGCCACGGCCGTCTGCAATTTCTTGCTGTTTGTGAAAATGACTGCGAACTGGTTCCTAGTTAGCAAGATCACGGCCATGAAAAAGAGTCCTAAGAGAAGGGACTGGCACACTATCGTTATGACAGAATACTTGGCTGCCCTCGGACGTCCCAATCCGAGCTCATTGGATACACGGACACTAGAGAAAAAGGGACAGAAATCTGTTAGAAATGTGTGACTGTGTGACTGTATACTAATCTTGAATATGAAGGCAGATTCGAATATCAAATGTGGAATTCATACGGAAACATATGTGCAAATATCATTTGCGGAATTAATACATAAACATATGTGCATGTGGGAGGCCTGATATTCAAACAAAAAAAGAAGATTATAATACCATATTAGTAACCAATTACCCCAAAACCTTAAGCTATCACGAAAATGTCGAACAATGATATAGATTTCTTCTTCATTTCTTACGAGTCTAAAAAATCCTCGGACTTACCCTACTGCGGCATTTATTCCAATGAACAGCATACCTTCCCACCCATTCAAGTTCATGCTGCAACACACAATCAAATAAATGAGTATGATCACATCAGACCCAATCGCTTAAGCCGATAGATAAAGACAAACATACGTTAACAATTACAAAATCGCAAAACGATTATGATTACGAATCTCACCATATAGAAAGAGAGCCAACAGCAACAACTGCATTATCAAGGTGTCCAGTGAGGATTATGATACTCATCATATACCAAATTTCTAAGCAAAGCATGACAGCAGAGGCAAGGGAGAGCCTAACAAAGGGCCAAATCTCTGAAAAAGCCGCGGATGAAAAACCATGCCAACCCTCCTTGCACCAACCCCACACATACACAAGCTGAGCAATGGCTAAGAACCAAGCTGACAAATCAAGTGCAATAGCTGCTCCGGTCATCCCCCAACCCAATACGAAAATGAACACATAGAGCATTGCAATGTGGATGAGTAGATCCAGAAACCCAATCCAAGCCAAAATATTGACTTTACTCTGAGCTTGAAGGAACTTCTGGGTAGGGAAATTGAATGCAAGTGAGAACAATTGGGGGATTATTAAGATGGTGAATTTTCCGGCAAGTTCGGCAATGTCGTCTTCTTGGCCTAATAGTTTCAAAATTGGAGTGGCTAAGCAGTAAACAGGAAGGAGAATCACACAAGTCACCAGTAAAATCACCCAAGATCTCTGCAGATATACACCAAGCATGTGAACTTGCCCTGCACCAAATGCTTGTCCACATAGTGTCTCCAGAGCACTCCCCATACCAAGCTATGAACACACACACACACACACAATTTGAACAACAAATTCAGCTTCAATTACTCTAATTGCTAGAAATTAGAAAACCAACCCACCAAACAATAATTTTTGAATACCCTTTATTTCAAAAAAAAAACAAAAATAAAAAGAATCCAAAATACTCTGGGATTGAGATTCTCTGCTGTACTAAACTGGTGTTTGTCCTGACCTCAGCATCTGTAATCAGTGGCCGAGATTGATTTTTATAGATTTTCACTTTTTTTAATGACTGCTGACAAAGATTAACATAGCAGACAATCTGAATCGTACGAATATATTTACGAATCAGATTCTAGAAGATCTCGAACAGGACATGAAAAAAAAAAAACAGAGCAGAAAACAGAGTTTGGGGAAAAAAAGAAAGTGATATGATATATACCAAGAAGCCGAAAGAGAAAGTGCCGACGACGGAGGTTGCGATGGAGACGGCATCGAGCTCGAGCTCGCCGATATGTCCGACGAAAATGTTGGTGAAAGAGTTGGTCCCGTACATGCACACAACACTGAAGATGATAGGAGCGGCGATTCTCCAAACCTTCACTGTCTCTATCCACAACACCGTCTTAGCCTCCTTCAAGCTCCTCACCGGAGCATAGTCGGCATGATCATGAATTTCTGCACCACCGTTGAGGAGCAGCGGCGCCTCCATGTTCCGGTGGTGGTGGGGTTGGTGACACGTGTAGGGCAAAGGAGTGTGTTTGGACTTGGTAAGTAACAACAACAACAACAATCGCCACTCTCCTCCAGTTTTGAGCAAAGTTAGTTTGGTTTTGCTTTCGGGTTTTCCTTGTATTAGTAGTAGTGCTAATACCTCGTGTATGCATGAAAATCATAATAATAAAATAAATATATTATAAACAATATAAAAAACAAATTATAGATCATGATTTGTCAAGGTCAAACTAACTGAATTTTTTATTTTTTTTATCGTTGACAAATCATATTTTAAATGAGTTTGTTATCACGTATATTATATGATTTTATTCTACTTGGAAAGTAAAAATAAATTATTTTTTTGTGATTAGGGTATAATTAAGAATTAAAGGTAATTCGAAAGGGAATTTAATTCCTTACGTACACAAATTAATTACGTATGCCGGAAGGGAACTTTATTCGTCAAATTCCTTAGGTGTTATTCGGTGTTGTTTTTAAAAGTGTGTTTTGTTTTTTAATCATAAAAACTATTGACATCATTCGGACAAAATTGTTTCCAGAACATTGGAAATTCTTTTTTCCACCAAAGCATCAAATAGAAGTTTCCATCTTTTTGGTTTCATGGAACCTACCATTAATCATTTTGTTTTATATACCGTTCTCCTTTTAATATATTTGATTAGTCAATTTTTTATATAATATTAAAATGAGATCAAATATATTTTATTTTCTCATTAATATTCAACATTTCAACCACCTTACACAATAGTAGTAATAATAATAATATATATGATATATACATATATTAATTATTAATTTATTTTATACAATTTTAATTATTTCAAATACTAGACATTCCAAAAAAAATTTCTAATTCCTAAATGATGTGGTATATAAGATGTCAATATATTGTAAATCATGAAATTATATATTAGTTAATGTGTTAATGTGATGTTAACCTCTTATATGCCACATCATTTGAGAAAAAAAAAATTGAAACGTCTAGCATTACTATATATATATATATATATATATATATATATATAAAACTCTATTTCCTCACATGGAAAAATAGTAATAAGAAAAAGAATTATAATAATAGTTAATAATTATGGAAGAAAAATTGAATTAAACCTTATAGAAAGTTTGATTATATTAGTACAGTTAGTTGAAAATGATTTTGAAAATATTCTACCAGACACGTTTTTTATGTTTTGATTTTTCGAATATCGTTTTCAACAATTGCTACTGAACGTGTTTTCAAATTTGAAATATCCAAAATTCAATTTTTCGAAAACAAATGAAAACAAGAAAACATAAAACATAAAACGAAAACGTTACTGAACAACCCCTTAAAGAACTTGATTGCATTTCATTGTCATTTATGATTAGTACAGGGGATTAGGGTAGTATACATACAGGTACTAAATTTAAACCATTCAAATCATATAATGTAATATAAGTAATAAATTACTTGGGTTTTACTAACATTTTTAAATCCTTGAAAATAAATTTTATTTCAGATACAATTTATATTTCATAACATAGTCAGATAATTTATGTCAATAAAACAAAAGTTTGATTGATTTCTGATTTATTGTTTAATTTAAGATTTTTTTTTTTTTTTCAGAGGATTAACACTTGTTAGGTTTGGGTCCTATCAAATCTGATACGATTAACCAAGAATGAATGTACATATAATTGAAAATTAATTTAATTAGTTGTATAAATATTGTAATTTTGAATTTTCTAGGATTTAATTCAATATTATCATTAATTTTAATTTATATATATATATATACACTAAAACAATAAGTACTTTTTTATCTAACTAATTTAAGTAGATGAGAAACGATATTTAAAACTCCTTTATAGGTCATTTATTGTGTTGGTGTGTAGTCAGATTCTCTATGCTAAATTTCTACCTGTACTATCAAATGGTCATTAACTAGTCGATCTTTTCTACTTTTTGGGGTATTGTTGTGTTTTATGAAGATGGTTTTCGTTGGTGACCTCCCATCACTCATTGTCTGATCTCATCATTGCCTGATCACCATGAAGTGGGAATAGAAATACAGTCAACACTAAAATAATTTCCAATTAAATAAAGTGTGTTTTTCTAAAGGGCTCGCCCTTTATATGTCAGATTGGATTAAATTATGTTATGAAATTATATCGCGTAAGATATGATATAATTAAATTGAATGTATTTTCTTTGTTTTTATTTTGATGTACTGTGAGATTGTGCTAAAAATAGTATTACACGTGTTTGGTAGAGTTAGAGATTGTTAAATAAGATTAGATTAAATTACTTACTCAGTAAAATAAAACATTTAAATTGTTTTTCAAAAAAATAAACAAAATTAACTTATATCTAAATAAATTATTACAAACCATTCTCTAACAAAAGAACACAACTATAAATTGTCTCCTTAATAAAATATAATTATTTTAAATTATTTGAAAATAATATAATTTCAAAATATTTTAATGAAAATGACTAAATTCAATATATATATATATATATATATATATATATATATATATATTCCAAACGGTGATATGGACTACACAAACAGTCATACCCCGTCCATTATCCAATATCATGCTTTAATATTATCTTTCAAAAAAGGAATCTCGTGCTATAATAAATGCTTTCGGGACACTTTCATTTATTATTAATTTTTACAGCTAATTCAGAGCTTGAAGACGAACAGAAAATACAAGAGAAGTAAAATCACATTCCCAATCCACTTCTTATTCTTTCTTTGACAAGTCTCAATATTTTACTTTTTTGATATAAAAGTTGAGTCATAGTAAATGGTTTGTCTGCTCATATTATTTACAAATCAAACAAAACATTCTCTTTCCACATTGACTTTTTACTTTTTACCAATTATAATTTATAATCTCTTTTATCTAATTAAAAAAATATTTGTATGTTTATATGTGTGTAACTGTGTATAATATTTTTGTAATCAATTTTTTATATTAAATAAATGGTGAATGAAATAAATGGAAATATAAATTATTTTTAAAGTAATTATGTTTTTTTAAGGAGAATAAATGATGTTTAGAAGTAAAAAAAAAACTCAAAAGGATTTCATAGACAATTAGATGAAATAGAGTATAAATTATATTTGGTATAAATTATATTTTTTAAGGAATATAAATGATGTTTAGGAGTAAAAAAACTTTAAAATGTTTTTTTAATTAGATAAAAGAGATTATAAATTATAGTTGATAAAAAGTAAAAGGGTAATTTGGAAAAAGAATATTTTTTTGTTTTAAATAATATAAACAGACAAACCATTTATTATGACTCAACTTTTAAATCAAAAAGTAAAATATTGACACTTGTCAAAGAAAATAAAGAGAGTAAATTTAGCACTCCTCGAAAATACAGTATATCAATGGTATAATTGTATAAATTGCTGTGCATCCCTTCTTCCCATCCTTTTTTTTATTCAAATCACGTTACAGGATATTTATAACTAATTATATTTTTAACAGTTCAACATATTTAATGGTAAATAATGTTATATGTGCAATATTGACCTACTACGCTACTACCAATTATCGTTTTCATTATTGCATACCACATCTCATTGTTTCCTTTAATTTATGTATTAGCGGTCATAGAGGCAATAAGTGGTACCGATTGCTCATGTTTAGTTAATGTTAGTTATTTTTAGTGAATTCCTTAAAATATGTAAGTGTTGTTGAATTGTTATTAGTTATTTAGCTGACGTATATCAGTCTATATATAGCCTTGTTTCAATTAATTAAAGTATCGGATATATTGAAACAAATTATCTCCCCAATTTTTCTATGCTTAATTCTTCTCCCTCTGTTCCAAATTCTTCTATGTAATTTCCTGGATCGAAAATATACATAACAATTGGTATCAAAGCCGTTCGGTTTATGTATACCAAGTTCCGTAACGAAGTCTACCAAATTCTGGCTCGTCACGAGTCCAGATTTGACCTCCTCAACGACAAAATCAACCAAATCCATACCGCCATTCATTCCATCCTGACTGAACTCCGAACCCTACTAGTTAACCATAACGGTAACACCGTCGAGGAGGAGTTCAACCCATTTATCCGGGTAGAAACCGTCCACATTCAAAATGTCACTCCCACCCCCACCCATATGTCTACAACTGAAACCACCATTCCCAAACCATGGCAAGATGAATCACCTAAAGACAATGACCCAAAACCAAAAACTAACTCAACAACACAAACAATAGAGGCTGTGAGCCGAAAATTGAAGAAAGCCATGAAAAAGGAAACCTTACCGGAACCTACCTGCTGCCACACGCACCGCCGGGTCCGTCGCCTTCAAGCTACTCCACATCGTCCACTGCATCTCCTCGATAGACGTTACAACACCCACCACAGCGTTGCTCGACGGAGATCGACTCCGAACAAGACCGAAGAAACCGTTTCTGGACTCAATTGTGGCCAACCATGCTCTGGAAACGACCCAAAATCGATGGTGCGCCGTGGTTCCATTGCCGATGTTCGATTCCGGAGGAAATTGATCGATTGAAAAAGTATGAGCTTTAGGTTGCAGTTTGGGTACAGTTTCTCTCGCCACCGTGACCATCACCATCACTCTTCGTATCGCCGTCCTCCTCAACGCTTACTCGGCCGCCGAGCAGCCCAAGCTGTTTCTAGATCTCTTAGTTGATGCCCACGAAGGTTGGAAGAAGAAAGGAATTGTGGGTTTAAGGGTGAATCCAAGAAGAAAAGAATTGGTTAGGGTTTCGAATGATTTGATTTGGCGTTTTATTGAAGAAGAAGATTTGGAAAATTTGTTTGGTGAAATTTCTGGGCGACAATTTTGGGGAAAAAGGGGTCAATGTTTAGTGTAGGGGTGGGCACATTTAACCCAACCCGCCTAACCCGACCCGACCCAACCCGAAATTGCTAGGTTGGGTCGGGTTTGACATATAAGAAAACTGAATTCGGGTTAAAAATCAACGACCCGATTTTTTTTCGGGTCGGGTCGGGTTATATGGTCAACCCGCAACCCGACCCGACATATAAACATATAAAAAAAATATTCTGCAGCTCCTTTATTTTGAAACCCTAAAATCTATCTTTTTCTCACATCTCTCTCGTCTCTCACCATCCATCTACCGATGCCGCTTCTCTCACATCTCCACATCGACGCCGTTTATCAAATCTCTAAGCCGGTGCCGTTCTTCTATTCTCCACGCCGACGTTGTTCTACTAATCTCCACACTCTTCAACTCTTCGTTTTTCAAATTTCAAGTATATTTTAGTTTGAAAATGCTCTGTTGTTCACTTCTCTAGGTTCGTTTACAGTTTTATTCATGCTTGTTTGATATTATATATTATTTCATAATTCATAGTATGGACACAAACCAATCACCAGCAACAAAATTGGATAGCTATGATAAGCTAGCTGCTTTTTATTTTTTAATGAATAAGAATTAATGACGATGGTGATGGTTATCATGATAAGTAGATGACTTTTTTTTTATTATTTATTATTTAATTGTTATAAAAAGTTTGTGATTTGTGAATGAGTGAATCATTGTTTTTTCGTCATCTTTCCCTGTGGTTTTTAGGTGATTGTGCTTGGTTTTAGTGGTTTTGTTATTGGGCTTATGCGCAGGATGTGGGTTTGTAGCTGTTGTCTCCGTTCCTCTGTTTTTTTTGTTGTTTTTGCTCTGTTTTAGTTGTTTATGGCCTGATGCGGGGCTCTAAAGCCTTGGTTGTATACTTGTGTTGTCTGAGTGTGGTGTGGTGGACTTTAATAAATTGCCTTTTCAAAAAAACAAATGAGTTGTAGTACTAGCTGATCTGATGATGATTTGGTTGTATACTTGTATTGTCTCAGTTTTTATTTTTATGTATTTTGTCTCAATCCACACATCTGTAGACTTTCATTTATCATTTATGTGTTTGTTATATATATATATATATATATATATATATATATATACACACATATATATATATATAAATTGTACAAAGTTACAAACAAAGAAAAATAGAGAAATTTATACATATATATCAAGTATAAACTATAAACCGGTAGAAATATATAAAAATTTTACATAGACAAACAAAGAAATAAGGAGACATATATATATATAAACCGGTAAAAATTACAAATATATATATATATACACATTCAATGAAAATCAAATAGAAAGTGGTTGTATGAACCAGAGATATTTAGACATTTGATTGCATTTTACTGCTTAGTTATGTTTAATGTATATATTTTTATTTCTATACTAATATTTTTTCTTTCGATTTATGTAGAGATTGGAATGAACATTTCATTGGACGATATGGTTGTACGTTGACATCAAATTTGATAGTGTTTTGACGTTTACTAAGGTAATTATTTTCCTCAAAAACTTATACATACATACCTATACTACATTATACATTTCAATAATAAGTAATAATTTTGGTTTTTGTTTTTCATCAATAGGAAGGAAAGATCGCTGATGTTAGAAAATGCTTGGAAAAGGCTCAAGGAAAAACATTTGTACTTATTTTATATTATGCTTTTTATGTTAAGGCATATGAGATACTTGAATTATGTGAAGATTCAATATTATTATTATTGATATTTGATGTAATATTTTAATTAATATGTGATGTATTTGTACGTAAAGAATTTTTTTTGACTAATCGGCTAACCCGATCAACCCAACCCGACAAATATTGGATTGGGTTGGGTTGGGTTGAAAAAAATGTTGGGTTGGGTTGGGTTGAAATTTTCCAACCCGAAATACGATCGGGTTGGAAAAATTCCAACCCAACCCAACCCAACCCGAAAACGCCCACCCCTAGTTTAGTGTTTGATGAGGGAATCAATAAAGTAACAACTAAAATAAGAAGAATTTGGTCTGATGAATTGATTTGGCGAAGTGGGCTAATTGCGCCACTTGCAATTAATTTTCCATTTGGGCTTACTATTCTAAGCTTCCATCCTTGAGGACAAGGATAATTTATGGAGGACGGAATGATATGTGCAATATTGACCCACTACCCATTATCCTTTTTCATTACTGCATACCACTTCTCATTGTTTCCTTTAATTTATGTATTAGTAGTCTTAGTGGCAATGAGTGGCACCGATTGCTCATGTTTAGTTGATGTTAGTTATTTTTAGTGGGTTACTTAAAATATGTAAATGTTGTTGAATTGTTATTAGTTATTTAACTATTTTGTATCAGACTATATATAGCCTTGTTTCAATTAATTAAAGTATCGTATATATTGAAGAAAATTATCTCCTTCTTTTCTCTCTTCCCAAAATTGTCGCATAGAAACTTCACCAAAAAAATTTCCCAAATCTTATTTTCCTTCTTTGACAAACTAAAGCCGAAATCCCTAATTCCTCTTTTGAAACCCCTAATCTCTTCTTCAATAAAACCCCAAATCAAATCATTCTAAACCCTGACCAATTCTTTTCTTCTTGGATTCACCCTCAAATCCACAATTCCTTTCTTCTTCCAACCTTCGTGGGCATCAACGAAGAGATCTAGAAACGGCTTGGGTTGTCCGATAGTAGAGCATGCGCGGATGAGGCGGCGAGGCGACGCGTGATGGTGATGGTGATGGTCACGGTGGTGAGAGAAACTGTACCAAAACTGCAACCTAAAGCTAGGCATGACACCGAATCGATTCGAACCGGCGAATCGAACCGGAACTAAACCGAAAAAAATGATTCCAGTTCTGAGAACCGGACCAGACCGGTTCCGGATCCGGTTCCGGTTCCTTAAGAGCCGAAACCGGCCGGTTCTAGCCTCTCTTTTTTTAACTGTTGGGCCTCCAACGGTGACTTTTTTTTTTATTTTTCTTTTTCTTTTTCTTTTTCATTCTATAAATACCACCCCCTCCATTCATTTTTTTTCCCATCCCAATTTCCTCAATTCTCTCTCAATTTTCAATTCTCCACACTCCTCTCCAAGACCAAGAGTCCAAGTTTCCAATTTATATTATTTGCAATTACTAACTACTAAGTTTGAAAGTTTCCAATTTATTTTATTTACAATTTATCTTATTTCCAATTTATCTTATCTCCAATTTATTTTATTTGCAACTTATTTTATTTCCAATTTATTTAATTTACAATTAGTCAATTACTAAGTTGTCAATTTCATTTATTTACAATTTATTTTATTTGCAATTACTAAGTTTCCAAATTACAATTTATTTTATTTGCAATTTATCTTATTTCCAATTTATTTTATTTGCAATTTATTTTATTTACAAATTGCAATTACTAACTACTAAGTTTCTAATTTTCTTCCAAATTTATTTCCAACCATTTAATCATTTATTTTTATTAATTTTTTTAACATTTTTTGTTCAAGAAATTTTACAATTCAATTTATTAAAATGGCAAGTGGAAGTGATGACGGTCTCAGACGTTCCATTTCTATGAAAGGAAAGGGTCGTATGACCGATAATCTTGGTCATGACGACCGTGCTTATCACGAGTATTTACAACATCAAATTTATGCCGAAGACCTAGGCCTAAACTTTCCTCAATCTCATCCCTCTCTAAGAATTTCTGAACCTGATCCCAATGCCACCCCCCATTTGACAAGCCAATCAAAAACATGTCTGGTCTTGGCCATGATGGGCCTGATGATCCCAACCCCTTTCCAGATTTTGATTTTGATCCACGTATAGAGGAAAGTTACCGAAGCAGGTCAAATCTGATCTATTTATACTCCATATGAAGAAAGTTATAAAAGAAGATGGAAACACTATAGTGATTTGCAATTACTGTAAAAAAAATATTTAAATGGCATAAATCTGAAGGATATGGCACATATCGGAAGCATATAACGAATGCACATCCAGACGCACAAGCCAGATCGAGTTCACAAGCTCAAATTTCCAGGTTCGCTACCCCTAACCAACAATTATTTAAATCTAGTGATGCAAAAAATAGAGAAAAATTAGCTAGAATGGTTGCAGTAGAACACTTATCATTTAGTTTTGGTGAAAAGGTAGGTTTTAATAAATATTGTCAACGAGCATTAAATCATGCTGCATGTCGTGTTCCTAGAACCACGCTCACAGAAACACTTGAAAAGATTTATGAAAAAGAAAAGGAAAGGTTGACAATTTTTTTTTTGACAAATATAATGGTCGTGTTTCCGTATGTGCCGACATATGGAGTGACCATTGGCAAATGCATTCATACATAGGTGTCACTTGCTATTATATGGATAATGCATAGACTATCCAAAAAAGAATTCTTGCATTTAGAGTTTTTAATGATAAACACACTGCTGTTAATATTTTTAGACAACTTAGAATAAGTTTTGCAGAGTATAAAATTGATAACAAAATTTTTGCAATTGGTTTTGATAATGCTTCTAACAATACCGCTGCTATTCCTACTTTAATTGAATTATGCATACCTTATCTTGGTGGTAAATTTTTTCATCAAATATGTGCATGTCATGTTTTCAATTTATGTGTTTAAAAAGGATTTAAAACCCTTGAACAATTTATTCAACCTATTAAAGATGTCCTCTATTTTTTGTGGAAACATCCTACTGTAATGAAAGCATGGGCAGCATATTGTAAACAAAATGGTAGGCGTGTCATTAGATTTCCTCGTGATGTTCCAACACGTTGGAATTCTACTTATAAATTGCTTGCTAGAATACCGCTGCTATTCCTACTTTAATTGAATTATGCATACCTTATCTTGGTGGTAAATTTTTTCATCAAATATGTGCATGTCATGTTTTCAATTTATGTGTTTAAAAAGGATTAAAAACCCTTGAACAATTTATTCAACCTATTAAAGATGTCCTCTATTTTTTGTGGAAACATCTTACTGTAATGAAAGCATGGGCAGCATATTGTAAACAAAATGGTAGGCGTGTCATTAGATTTTCTCGTGATGTTCCAACACGTTGGAATTCTACTTATAAATTGCTTGCTAGAAGTTATGAATATAGGGATTTATTAGTTACTTTTATTCAATATCATGTTACTCACATTAATCTTTATCAAAGTCATTGGGATGTTTGTAGCAATGTTTGTGGTTCGTTAAAAGTTTTTTATACTGCTACAACTAATTTATTTATTATTGAGAGTCTTAATATTGCTGGTGCATATGCTCATTGTGAATCCGACTTACAATTACATGAGTCTGTTACTGCTATGAATGAAAAATTGTTAGAATATTATAAGGAGTTTCCAAATATTTATTTGATTGCCATGTGTTTTGATCCACGTTGTAGACTAGAAAATTTGCCTAATTATCTATCTGCTTATTATGAACAAGGTTTAAAAATACATTATGATGTTGATATGTGTTGTGCTAGGGTTAAGAAATTATTGTATGATTTATATGATGAATATCTTAGAGTTTATGGTCCATCACTAAACATAGATGTTCCACAAACTCAAAATGTATCTCGTTCCTCATCATCCTCTAGATTTATTAGTTTAGGGTATAATCTTTTATCCAAAAAAACCAAAAAATTACGAGGTTCTTCTTCATCAAGCTCCACCACATATTCCTAGCTTGAATCTTATCTTAGTACCTCTTTTGAGTTCATAGAAGACACTGAAGTTAAACAATTTGATATCCTACACTGGTGGAATGAGCATGAAAGGTACTTTCCAATCTTGACTATGATAGCCAAAAATATCCTTTCAACACCAGTTTCTACAGTGGCGGTGGAACAACAGTTCAGCGTCGGTGGAAATATTTTAAACCCAACATGTTCCCATATGAGTCCGAAATCACTTCAGATGCAAGCTTGTGTCGAAGATTGGACAAAGACACAATATCGACAATAAGAAATCGATCAGGAGGAACCGTACGATTTCTTTAAAGATGACGAACCGGCTGAAAGCCGAACTAATGATTAGTCTCCACGCCATCTCCAACCTGTAATAAAAGGTAAGAGAACTACATGGCATTTGATTCCTCTAAACCCTTAAGAGGATACGTAGGCAACTTAATTATGGTAAAAATTAAGTGCAAGGCCAATTTTACATTTTTTAGATTTATTTTAATTTTAATTTTTAATTTGTCATTTATTTATTTTATTTTATTTCGCGGGTAAATGGGTAACCCAATAAAATATATTTACAAATTACAATTTTACACAGCTAATATAATAATGTTGTTATGATATAAGATTTAAAAATAAAAAAATTTATAAAAAAAAGAACCGGAACCGGAACCGGCGTCGAGTTTACCTAATGCCCCTACTTCTTCAATTGATCCATTTCCTCTTGGATCGAACACCGGCAATGGAACCACGGCGCACCTTCGGTTTGGGTTGTTTTCAGAGCATGGCTGGCCACCGGTGAGTCTAGAAATGGTCTCTCCGGTCTTGTTCGGAATCGATCTCCATTGGGAAACGTCGTGGTGTGTGTTGTAATGGTTGTCGAAGAGATGCAGTGGACAGTGTGGAGTAGCTTGAAGGCGACAGACGCGGCGGCGCGTGTGGCAGTAGGCAGGTTCAAGTAAGGTTTCCCTTTCATGGCTTGCTTCCATTTAATGTTATTAATATTGAATTAATAACATAAAATTCCATGATTATTAAATGTAATATTAAATATAGTATATAAGTTGTTATATACGTGAGGATTATGTTTAATATAATAATCTTAATTGTCTGTAATTGATAATTAAAGTTTAGATCTTTAATTAATTAAAATTACTAGTACGGTTCATTCCTATTAAAAATGGAACAATTTTATCTGAACTATTGATGTGGTGACATTAGAATGAAGGTACTTTGTATAATAAGATTATACAAAATGTGGACACGATAAATTGGAATCTTTAATAATCTCCATCTTAAACAAAGTATTCTCATTTATCAAACAGATGGTCATATATGAAACGATCTTAATCATGAGTATTTAACGAACTCCTACTTACAGAGTTGTGTCTTTTGACTTAGTCCTTATGGTTTGCTTAAATTGCCAAACATAAAACCTTGTATCTTTGAGACACGATGATATACTTAGTTGATAATGATAATATACAATAAGGAATCCATTCCTTCTTAATTGAAATAGACAACAGTTCTCTTGAGTAAATGTTCAAGCAATTTATGATACGATCATAAATAATTGTTCATTAGAGAATCACGGGCACTCAAGGATAAATATGTAATTGAAAGGTCAACAGATTTGAACCTAGTTCATATTACGAACTGTTTATGAAGGATTGATCTATATGTAATGATTATATCAATGGATTGTTCGATTTCTATTCGAATAATTAATTCTATAATGATAAGAGTGTAGTTCCAGTTTTTGTGTGGAATAAATCTGGAATTAATAAATCTAATATTTAATTAAAGAGTTTGATTAAATATTAAAGATTTATTGGAGTTTGAAATTATAGGTCTATATGTCCCAATACCATCTCCTTACCACTATATTGAATATTGAGGTATAATGAGGCTCAGTGATTAATTTGGAATTAATCATCTATACGTAAATGAGTTTATGTATTATTTTTATTAAATAAGATTATTTAATAATATATAATGATGATTAGTTATTAATTATTTTTATATACTATATTATTCATGAGTGGCAAAACAATTATTATGCACAAGGAGATGCAGGTGCCACCCCATATGCCTTTCTATTGTTTTTGCTATACTTTTAAAAGCAAAAGCCCGAGTCACCCATGTGTTTTCTTTACTTTTGATTTTTTAAAGGTTTGCTTTTATGATTCCTTTTACAAAAGGAAAGATTAATAATGTTGTTGCACTCTGGCAATTTGAAGACTCCACGAGATGTGTTTGTTTTCCCCTGTAACACACATGTTTTTGGGCTCTCTTAATCACTCGCCACAACAGATCACAACTCTCTCTCGTCCAAAAAACAAGAACAAACTCAGTCTTTGATTTTTTCTAAGAGAAGAAATAACAGAGAGAAAACAAGAGATAGAGGAGAGGAAAAACAAAAGAAGAGTTCTTAGTTTTGGTTTCTCTCGAACGAGAGGCAGAGAGAGGAAAAACAAGAAGAGTGTTCTTGTTTTCTCTAACAAAGAAAGAACACTGGTTTCTCTCACATGAGAGAGGTAGAGAAAAGGAGAGAAGAAAATAAGATTTTTTTTTATCAAAGTTCTCTTGTTTTTTTTTCTTACACGGGAGACAAAGAAAAATAAGATTTTTTATATTAAGCCTCTACAGAAATATTGTGAGAGAGTATCTCAATATTTTCTTGTTGTCTCATGTGATGAGTATACAATAAGAACATAAATTCAAGAGTCGAAATTTTTTTTGTTCAATACTGAGACATCCACTCGTCGATTCTTAGTGTTGGAGATTCGGTGTAAAAGAACGTGGTTCGAGGGAATCACGAAGATCTTAAAGTGAAAGAACTTGGATCAAGGGAATCACGAAAAATCTACAAGGGTAACGATTTCTTTCCCTACTATTTATATTAAATATTAGAATCAATATAATCACAACGATCAGGCTAAAAGGATCCGGCTAAATCGGTTTTGTTTTGTAGAAAATTTTTAAAACCGGGCCCACCGCCCTTCTGTTGTGGGGTACCGATTTTCGGTTCCCAAAACCAACAATTGGTATCAGAGTCTCGTTGTAATTCATATTGATTTTAATATAAGAATTGATTTTGGTAGTAGGCACTTTGCATTAGATGTGATTTAATGCTTATTTTTATTCATATGATGAATGGTAAATAAAAATGACTTTGGCCGCTAATTATATGGTTCCTTTGGATTTATTTTTGATTTATCGTTTCTTAAATTTTTTTGATAAAAATTTGTAACCCCGTTGGGGTATAGGATTTTTGTAAATTGTGATATTGAAGAAGACGGTGTAATCAAGAAATCAATGAGATTGGATTGCATCATGGAGGAAAATTACAACAAGACCAATTTTGTAATTTGATTAATTTTTGGTTTGTAATTTGATTAATTTTTAGGTTGTAATTTAAATATCCAAAAGAACTCAGGCCAAAATTCATTTAGTTTTTTATTTTTGTTCGTATTATATTTTATGCGATAATTATATAATATGTTCATGCATATAAAATGTCATCTTAGTTAATAAGTGCCTACTATAATCGTTATGACATGACATGCATACATATTCTATTCTAAAATTGTTTTAGATTAGCAACATATTTGTATTTGTTATAAATGTTATTATTACATAATATTTGATATTTTGTAATTGAAATACATGAATTAAAAATATTGAGTGGGAGAGGGTGACATGATGATATTACCCGTGGTCTCTACTATTAGTACAACATCGTGAGGTTTAAATGGCGTCTTGAGACGTTTTCATTTCGTCCTCTCTGCGGAGGGTGTCCTTTTGAGTCAATAACAAGGTTGTCTTCCATGAGATAGGATTTTTAGATGTATTTCAAAATTGATCTACCCTACGACTGCAATTTTTGAGTTAAGTCAAAAAAATATGAAATGGTAGGTTACACTCAAAAGATGTAATTAATCTTGTTAATTACAATCTTGAATAAATCCAACCGTGGTTATCAAAAGTTGAAAATATGAGATATTTTGATTTAAATTTTATTAATTGTTATAAATGTTATAATTACATAATTAGATATTTTGTAGTTAAAATACATCAAATTCAAAATATTGAGTTGAAGAGGTTAATATGACAATATTACTTATAGTCTATACCAATAGTACAACACCATGAGATTTAAATGACGCATCGAGACACTTTGATTTCGTCATCCCTACGGAGGGTGTCCATTTGAGTCAATAGCAAAGTTGTCTTCCATACGATAGGATTTTTAGATGTATTTCAAAATTGACCTACCCTACGGCGGCAACTTTTAAGTTAAGTCTGAAAAATCTGAATGGTAGGTTACACTCAAAAGATGTAATTAAGCTAGTTGATTACAATCTTGACCAAATCCAACTGTGGTTAATAAAAGTTGAAAATATGAGAAATTTTGATTTAACTTTTATTAATTGAGAAAGTCTCAATTCAATTATCACATGCGTGACCTATCCTACGACGGCACGTTATTTGTGAAAATTGAATTATCGTGGTAATTGAATAAATAATTTTTTCTATATTTTTCCACATGCACCATGCATCATATTAACTTTACCAAAGATTATATATGTGATATATATACATTGTGGAAATGAATCAAATGTGAATGATTGTTATTTAATTTCAGCAAACCAAACATTTCTAATCCCATAATTCAGTTGCTCGCTACTGAAAAACTGACGGGTAAAATTTTGTCAAATGGAAAAGTAATATGAACATCGTACTTGTATGTGAAAACTTCAAGTTCGTCCTGACGGAGAAATGTCCTCCACTCCCTAACGCCAGGTCATCTGCAAATGTTGCTGAAGCATATAACCATTGGCAAAATGCCAACAACAAAGCCCTCTGCTACCTGTTACCATGCATGTCTGACGTGCTTAGATGTAAGCACGAAACGGTTGAAACCACAAAAGGGATTATGGACTCCCTACAGGTAATGTTTGGGCACCTTTCTGAACAGTCTCGTCACGAGACTGTAAGGATGTTATGAACACCCAAATGAAGAAGGGCACTTCAGTCCGTAAGCATACGCTCAAGATGATTAAATTCATCAATGAGGTTGAAATACATGGCACCAAAATGGATGAAGCCACGCAAGTGGGGATGCTTTTAGAAACACTATCCCCTAACTTCCTTCAATTTAAAAACAATTATTTCATGAATAAATTGGATTATAACATGACTCGGTTGCTTAATGAGCTTCAACCCTTCGAATCCATTTTGAATGAAAAGGAAGGTTGGAAACGTACGTGTCTAAGATAGATCTGGCAAGGAAAGGCTTGGTTCATAAGTGGACCATTGTGTCCCACCTCCCTTTCCTGGGAACTACCAGATGCGTTATTACCGAAGCTACATCTTTCTCTACTGGAATGTCCAATAAGAGGAAGAATAAGAATGAAAGAGGTGGCACGTTGAAAAACGAAAGGGGTAATAATAAGGCTACGAAAAACAACAACAACAACTTCACAAAAAGCTCAGACAAGAAAACTAAATGAAAATGTTTCCACTAAGACAAAGAAGGTCACTTTAAAAGGAACCGTAAAAAGTACCTTGAAGAACTCATGAAAAAGAAAGGTAAAGTTGGATTGATTTCTGATTTTAATTTAAGATTTTATTTTTTTTATTTCTTTTTCTAGGATTAACACTTGTTGGGTTTGGATCCTATCAAATCTAATAGGATTAACCAATAATGAATGTACATATAATTGAAAATTAATTTAATTACTTGTATAAATATTGTAATTTTGAATTTTCTAGGATTTATTTCAATATTCTCATTAATTTTAAATTATAAATAAATAAATATATATATGTATATATATAACTATAATTGTGAGGTACAATAAGGATTTTTTTATCTACCTAATTCAAGTAGATGATAAACAATATTTAAAACTCCTTTATAGGTCATTTATTGTGTTGATGTGTAGTCAGATTCTCTATGCTAAATTTCTTCTATTTTACCTGTGCTATCACATGGTCATTTAGTCGATCTTTTCTACATTTTGGGGTATTTTTAGTTGTTTTTTATGAAGATGGTTTTCGTTGGTGACCTCTCATCGTTGTCTGATCTCTATGAAGTGAGAATAGAAATTCGGACTACACTAAAACAATTATAAACTAAATAAAGTGTGTTTTTCTAATTAAGGACTCTCCCTTTACATGTCAAATTGGACTAAATTCTGTTATGAAATTATATCGAGAAAGATATGATATAATTAGATTGAACTAAATGCTTTAGTTTCTTTGTTTTTTATTTTGATATACTATGAGATTGTGCTAACAATAGTCTTACATGTGTTTGGTAGAGTTAGAGATAAAACATTTAAATTGTTTTTCAAAAAATAAAACAAAATTAACTTATATCTAAATAATTATTTTATAATAAATAAATAATTACAAACCATTATCTAACAAAAGAACAACTATGAATTGTCCCCTTAATAAAATATAATTATTTTTAATTATTTGGAAATAATATAATTTCAAAATATTTTAATGAAACCGAATAAATTCAAGATATTTATACACGCTTCCTAGAAACGGTAATGTGACTAGACAAAATTACTTTTAAAAATAAATCATACTATAATAAATGCTTTCGGTGCACTTTTTTTTATTTGGATTCAAATCAGCTGTCCAAAAAAAGGTATCTCATTTCGTGTCTACATTTAATTTTTTTCAACTTCTTCTATAAATATAGAAACATGTCTCAATTTAGTTGGTTAGACACAAATTAGGACACTAATTTTAAATAGTTGATTTGAGTCCGTTTTTATTATTAATTTTTAAGATTAATTTAAAATTTGAAGACGAATAGAAAATATAATATATCAATGGTATATTTATATAAATGTGATAATCATACACTGAATTCATATGGGTGCATCCCTTCTTACCATACTTTTTTTTATTCAAATCACTTTACAAGATATTAAAACTATTTTTTATTTTTTATTTTTTATTTATTTTAAACCGTCTAATATATTTAATAATAAATAACATTATTATCTCAATATTCAATTCATCGTCGCATCACAATTCAAGTCATTGCCACAACATAATGCATACTACCCATCCGTATTTATAACACCACACAAACAAAGTTAAAACCTAAAACATTATTGTCAACGTTTAAAAACGAAGAACAAAACACTGCAGTGCAATAAATATTAAAATCAGTGGTTCTATTATTTGAATTCCTGTAGATTTACAAACTACAGAAACTAGAAGACGTATATGGACAAAATATCATTTACGTGTCAAAAAAATGAATACAAAATTTGTGAGTTTCGGACTTGGGGATTGGGGGTTGGTAAATCCAAACGTCACAAATCCTACACGTTTCCTTGCCTTGGTTCCAGTACTTCAAGTCTGCAACTACTACATATGACATAACCTGCCTTTCTCAATTAAGAGTTCCATCTTTTCTCAAGGTATCAGATGAAAAATTGTTCTGTATATGGAAAGCAGTTGACATGATAAAAATATTAAAAGATTTATTTTTTATAAGGCAATTATTAATTGGGTTTTGAACTTTTTTTAAAAATTATAAGTTATTTATAACTTTTATAAAAATAATTAAATTAGTCCTTATATTTTTCTCAAGTGACAAATTAGTCCATCTAACTAAGTTCTGCCGTCAACTTTAACTGTGTAGGGGTAAAATTGCACTTTACTCCTAAATAAACAATATAATATTAGTAGATGCATAGTTTTTTTTTTAACATATGTATATTTTTGTTTATTTTATTTGTGCATTTTGATTTTTAAATAATTTTGAAAACACCACTTATATAATATTAACAAAAAAAACAATATTATATAAAAGTGATAAAAGACTAAACTGGGAATGAATGATAACTTTATTTTAAAAAATAAAAGTATAATTGACATTGTCTTATTAAAATATTTATAGATTTTTTTAAAGAATTTTAATTAAAATAATATGTAAATGGTATTTCATTAATAATATTTTTATATTTTATTGTAATTATAATGGTGAATTTAATGTGTAAAGACAAAATAATTTTGCTATAATATGACAAATAAATGGTACTTTAACTAAAATTATTATAGTAAACTGTTATATTTAACACAGTTAAGTCATCAGAGGGACCAATGTGGTCACTTCTAAAAAGAGAGAGACTAATTTGACACTTGAAAAAAATGTGAGGACCAATTTGATTACTTTTGTAAAAGTCACAAACAACTTGAAATTTTAAAAAAAGTCTGAAACCTAATTGGTAATTGCCCTTTTTATATGGTATAAAGATAGACTTGATAAATAATTAATTCAAATTTTGGTATCTAATGTTCTATTTAAAACACATTTATTTTTTATAACGTATCCATTTTAATTATTTTTTTTATTTTATTTCATTACTAAAAATGGATGAAAAATTGATATCAATTTTAAATACTTGCTGAGTTAGCAAAAAAAAATGGTTATACAATAAACTATTTGAAAGTAGACGATTATGTTGATAATATATAATTTTATTTTACCACATAAACATAAGATTGAATGCAAAGCTGTATTGAAAATATATATATTTTTAATAGATTTCCTATTTATCTTATATGCCATTTATTTTTCATAAACACTTTTATATCAGAAATATTCCTTTACAATCCTGGACGTAAAAGTTGTTAGAGGCTGTGTACTTTTGTATGGGCCAGAGTTGCACATTAATTTGTGCATTTAATATTATCCTATGAAATCGAATATCAATCGAGTTGGTACATTGTATAGTTTAATGTGAGCAGTGTAAGGTTGCGTTTGATTTGCGTTTGATTTTTTATCTGAAGACTAAACAGTGTTGAATTATAGTAAAGACTGAATAGTGACTGAAAACTAAAACTAAAAAACATGTTTATTTTTTTCACTGAAAACTGAATATAACTGATAAGTTGTTTATTTTTTTAAGTTACAAATATCTTAAAATAAATACTTTTACATGTATGCCATTTCAACTATTATTTGTTACATATTTATATCTTAATATATTAAAGACAACTAAAAAATTAATTTAATAATATAATAAAAAAATTATAAGAAAAAAAATTACCATATAAAATATAACCCTTAAAGTATAAAAATTGAACAAATTAATTGAAGTTTAGTTTAAAAAATAAAAGTATATTAGAGTTGGCCATTAATAATCCGTACAATATTTATACTATATATGTGGAATAATAATATAATAATAAATTTATAATTAAATCTATATTTCTATCTTTTTTTTTGTGAAAGTGGCTGCTAAATTTTTTTAAATAGTGAGAAAAAAAATATTAATATAGTTAAGATGTGTAAGAGAAGAACAAATCGGAAATAAATATGATTTGGAAGGATAAATTTGGAAGTACAATAAATTGATATTTATTTTAGTCATTTTTCATTAAATGAAAAAGTGAAAAAATTCACTTTTTATAAAAAGTGATTTAGGATTTCATTTAGGGGTCGTTTGTTTTTTTGTCTGAAAATTAAACAGTCTTGAATTTTTCTGAAGACTGAATAGAGACTGAAATCTGTATCTGAATTATATGTTTATTTTTTTTTTCTCACATCTGAATGTGTTGTCAACATGTTTGTTTTTTAAAAATAAAACTGTCTGAAAATAAGTAATTTTACATTTATACTCATACTAATTAAAAGAAGTAATTTAACATACACCATTCTTTATAACATTTTGTTTTTTTTTTCTTTTGTAAATAAAGTTCAATTTAACAAAATAAAAAGCTAATCAAAGAATATAATTTTGCATGTTCTGCAAACAAAGTTTAAGTTAAATTTATTGTCAAAAAAAAAGTTCAAGATCAAGTTCAATTTTATATGTTGTTCTCGTTTCCGGTAAATATAATTCATGAAACCATTTTTTTTTTATTTCCTGGATCATATGCATCGGAAACCAAATAAAAAAAATGTTCTTGAATTTTTATATACAATAATTCTATAACATTTTCGAGCCACGAAATCTACTCAATATGATAGACAAATTTATTGAGCCTCTATGAATAGTTAGATAAAAATAAATAAATAAATAAAGAATTCTTACCGGGATTTTGCAGGAGAGAAGTTCAATTATTCAATCTCTGAAAAATTTCATTATTTGAATTATTTAGGGTTTTTTTTTCTTTTCTAAAACATGTTTAAAATAAGAAATATGTTACAAGAAAATTTTTTACACCATATTAAATTAAAATAAATTTGAAAATATATCTTTTTTTGGAAGATAGACTTGGAAGAGAATATTTTAATTGTAATCCAGTGATTTGGAATTAAGTTAAAAGTCAGAATTTCTTACATTTTATTTTAAGTCGTTTTTTGATATTTTTAAGTTGTTTAACCGCTTAAAAAAACAAACAAAACAACTTAATGAGTTCAATTTAGACCCATTAAGTTTTAAGTGAAAAAAACAAACGACCCCTTAGTGGTTTTATAACTTAAAAATCAAACGAAACAACTTAATAACACACATTAAGTATCATTAAGTGTTCAGTGGGAAAATCAAACAGGCCCTAAGTTACAGTTGAGGTACCCTTATTTATTTTTCTGACATATGAAGCAAAACCCTAATTTTTATTTGCATATGCCATATATACTAAGCTAGTTATCCATAGTTAATTAAAAACAAATTGATTTTCATTGCACATTATTTATCAAAATCAAATCAACATATATTGAATCTACAATTATAAATCTCGCTTATAAATGATTTATAAAGTATGTCATATCATCGAGCATTAGTTTATATAGACCCGATTCAAATTTGCATTAGCTTCTCTACGGGTCGATTCGTATCAAGCCATGTAAATATTAAATAAAAACGCAAGATCTAAAATCATCTCATATTAATTGTTTCCACGCCGATACAAAATGCGAATATAAAGAAAAAAAAAAGAACAAATAATATATATGAATATTCAAATACTAACTAAAGACCTAAATCTTCAATGAAGAGAATAATATTCAAGAAGTGAACCTCTTGAATTTTGTTCAAAAAAAATTTAGCTCCATTTTTTGTTCATGACTGATAAGTATAGGTTAATGTGGAGGTTGAGGCCAGTTGAATCTTTGATTGTTATATATATATATATATATATATATATATATATATATATATATATATTGTTGTCATGTAGTGTCTTTCACCAATAATTCGCATATTATAGTCGATCTTGTCGATTATCAATTCAAGTTTCTTGGACCTTTCTAGATTTCTCAGATTCTCAAATATAATCTAGATAAGATTTGTATTATAATATAGATATATTCTATATATTCAATTAATTATGAGATTTTGTGATCACATATTTCTCGTATAACTATATGAGTATTATGTGATCACACATTTCGTATTATAGATAGTATTCAGTTCAATAAATTAAGATAATGATATATATCGACGTAGATTTTAAATATTGGCTGGGGTTGTGGAAATATATGAACTAGCCTTACTTAATAATTATGTGGAGTTGCATATTAATTTGTGTTGTTAAAGCTACCATATGAAAGTTGAAATTATGATCAAGTTGTTATAGCTTAATTATGTGAGTAATGTACGTCACACGATCAACAGAAAAAACTGCAATCTCACTTGTAAATAGTTATAAACGGTACGTACATTTTCTCTCGACTCATCGTATCGAATTTAATTAGTTTCTAGACTTAATTCAAATTTTACATTCGGGCTATCGGATTGATCCAAATCAAGGTATACATTAATTATTGTAAATACGAGATGTCGAGATCAAAAATATCGTCTTGTATGGTTTCAATCCGACCCGAATTCGATTATATATAGAGAAAGGACAAGTATATATATTATGAATAATATTGAACATTAAAGGGCGTAATTGAAGTTAAATCTTCTATAGAGAATCAGAACTGAATCTCTCAATTTGTTTTATCTAAGCTCTTTTTTCTTTCCAGGAGCTGGTGGGCGGTGCTTGTGTCACTCTTGTGTGTGGAAACTGGAAAGTATGCATGGTTGTTGGTCCGTGTGGATGTTGAAACCTTTTGAATCTTGTTAATAATTGGTGATGTAATTGATTCATGAATTTAGCTACGATCCAAAAACATTAGAGTCGTTTTTGTTTTTTTGTTTTTTGAATTTTACAATTATTATAGGATTTAGAAAGGATAAATGATTCGAACTAATAACTTTAATGATGTACTAAAAGCATATTACAAGTAACTATATATTCGTGTTTAATGATGTATATGTAAAGATTAAAAGAGCATATCAAAAGGACCTATAAAGTTGTGTTTAGTCGTTGAATAGTTAAAAAGAATATTTTTCCATTTTTTTTGCTTTTTATTTAAATACAACTACTGTTGAAATCTTACAAGAATAATTAGACTTTATAAATATGGCCTGATATGTTTTTTTTTTTTGAAATCACTTAAAAGAGTTTTCAACTTTTACTTTTAGAAGTGTTGGCTTTTTCATAATTTAGCATAGTTTGACGATGATAGAGCATTCATTCACAGTAAAGTAGATAAAAAAATAGTGATTTTTTTTTGTTTATTTATTAGATTGAAATCCATTAATGAATATTAGGCAATTGGTATGTGTCTTTATAAGTTTCAACTCCAACCTCCATGACCACAACCTAATGTGGCGCTCAATGAATCTTACTATCTCTCATATTTAAATCAATGCACTATAGATGATATATCAATAAACATAATTTGAAGTTCGAAGTTCGAAGTTCGGTTCATTCTCAAAAGTTCAGGAATCAGGACTACTAAGCAGCACTAGTACTAGACTCAAAATTCAGGACAAGAGAAACATTCAATGAATTCGAAGCGAACCAAATTCATTAAAAGATGAATCAGGATACTCCTGACTCTAATAACAAGGTAAATTCTGTAATATAATTATATGGATTAGAGTAGTTTTAACAAGTGCTTAAAAATTTAATTGTTGATGTTAAAATTTTAATAAATAAAAAATTATATTAATTCTATCAAGATGTATTTGTAAATTTATTTGTATTTAACTTTTAATGTCAAAGAGTTAAACTCATATAGTCATATGGTAGACGTTGACAAATACTTCAAAATGTTTCACGTTTAAGTTTTTCACTGTAACAAAAAATTTTAAAATTTTAAATTTTTTTATTTGTTATATATATATATATATACAATAATTTGCACATAAGTCCGCACTGATAGAATTATATAAGAACATTGAATGTGAGCCACTCATTTTACATATTTTGACTTGATATGTATGCACTTGTCAAAACTCTTTTATAAATGAGTGGCTCATATTCAATGTCTTTATATAATTCTATCAGTGTTCACTGACAGGAAAAAGACTCTATATATATATATATATATATATATATATATATATATATATACCACTTACAGTGTCGACGACTCAAAGCTGAGATATTGTCTAGCTTACCACTAAACTGCGGAGGTAAATATATTGTCACTTGAAATGTTCAAAGTCTTCTCTTTAACATATAACCTATGACATATTGACACAATTAGTTAACATAATCTTGTCAAATAAGCATGTGGAATATACAAGGAGAATCTGTTATTTCTTCTTCTTCTTCTTCTTCTTCTTCTTCTTCTTCTTCTTATTTCTTCTAAAATCTGACAATGATCAAGTCATTAATTTACGAAATCCGGTAAGATCAAAAACTATATGCATGAACATCAATTCTTCTTCTTATTTCTTCTAAAATCTGACAATGATCAAGTCATTGATTTACGAAATCCCGTAAGATCAAAAACTATATGCATGAACATCAATTCTTCTTCTTATTTCTTCTAAAATCTGACAATGATCAAGTCATTGATTTACGAAATCCTATAAGATCAAAAACTACATGCATGAACATCAATTCTTGTATTAAAAAAACGTAGTATATACATACACGATCCGGATATCAATAACTAATTCTTAAATATCAACTCCAATAATAAGAAGATATTTGCATCATGAGCATCTTGGATATCAACTCTCATATTGACTTTTGTAGTTTTGAGTTCCGACTTACTAAAATATATAAATATGGGCCTTTTCACAGGCCTAAACATTTCTTGAATCATGACAAGCACAAACATTTATGGGCCTAATTTATTAATTTTTTGAGTAACGATATTTGCACCCTTTAAAAACTATATATACACCCCTAAACTAATATGTTTTTAAAAATTCAATAATATCATTGAGTAAAATTTCTAAGAGGACTATTAGTACACCCACCAACAGTTATTAATTAGTTTCCTATTTTAATCTTTTGTATAAAAAAATTCCTATTAATAGTTTGATATTAACATACATCATAAAAACTATTTCTATTTTAATAAACCCTAGATTTTATTTTAAATATATTTTCAATCTCTTTTAAAGAAATACAAAATGAATGTTAAGTATGGAAAATGAATCAATACCATAAGACAAATTTGATTGTGAAAAAATAAAGTTTTAAATTAATTTT
Organism: Dipteronia sinensis; assembly: GCA_033220585.1. Lineage (NCBI taxonomy): Eukaryota > Viridiplantae > Streptophyta > Magnoliopsida > Sapindales > Sapindaceae > Dipteronia > Dipteronia sinensis. The sequence goes on along the minus strand of CM065639.1, from coordinate 5,739,866 downwards.
TATTAGAAGAACAAAATCATTATGTATAGAAACAGAATTTTAAATTAACAATATTATCTATATTTTTATTTATTTATTTCAAACACACTTTAGACTTTTTTTATTTGTCAATATTATATGTTCTTTCTTGTCAAAAAAATAGATGTTTTTCAATTTCATCGAACACCTATTTTATTTTATATTTGAAATATCATTTAACACATATCTTCTTCCATATCAATTGGGACATGACACAAATTTTGTATTCCTACAATGAAAAAAGTGGTTCTCCAATAATTAAAAAAAAAATCTTTAAATGGATTTTTAACGAAAAATGGAGTTTTATTTTGAAAAAACCAAAAAGAGAAAAAACGTAGGGAAGATAAATAATAGTAAGAGAATTAAAGGTAAAAACAAAATTTGAAATAATAATAAAATTGATTAGATAATATAATAATAGTCACAGGTGCTGTGTACTTACAAAAATACAATACAGTATAATTAAAAAAATAGTATTTTTGGCATTAAGTGGAGTTTATTTACAATTCAGAGATTTTTTAAAATTTTTGATGGACATGATTACGAAAGGGGTGCAAATACAATTTTTGAGGGGTATCATCGCCACTCTAATTTTTTTTCAATTTTTTTAGTTTTGATTTGCCCTCTAACCCGACCATGCAGGCTCACAGCCTTAACAGTCGGGCCCTGCCCACCCAAACGGCTTGGGCATGGGCCAGACCCTTAATTTAAGTGTTGGATTCGGCCCACCCAACCCATTTATACCTCCTATCAAACAAATTTAATTAATTTCGAAGAAACTAAATGCATATTCACTCCATTAAAAAAAAATTCAATTAAATCACCAACTATCAATGAATTCTCAGAGATAAAGTAATTAAGATAGTTAAACCCCTTTTTAATTTTTTTTTCTAATTTAGCAAAAAAAAAAAACTTATGTTTTTTTACTCTCACCTAGGTGGTTGTGCACTTCTCTTTTCATTTATGTGACGGATGTTTGAATCTAACATTTACCCATTAAATCGTAAAGTGTCGGAAAACATATCCATGTAGTGAGAGTTGCATTTCAAGTTGTACTCTTAGTAATTGAACTCAAGTCTCGACAGGTCCCGACGGACCTTTAAATCAGTCAGTGCTAGATTTTTTTTTCTTGAAATATTATGATTATTACAAATTTACAATCGGAATCTGTTAAAATAAGAAAATACATGTGTGGTCAGGATATCTGCTCTCCTAAACAGAAAGAAAACTCCTCATATATACTTATAAAATGTATATGGTAAGATTCGAACTGTTCACCACCAATCTGTAAGGGAAGTGCACTACCGTATATACTGAGAGGGAATATGTGGATGAATATAAGAGTTAAAGAGTTAGAAAGTTTAAAATGCAACATGACAAAAAGAAAATTATAAAAAAAAAATGGTGACCAAAGTAATGAGTGAATGGTTCAGATTATAATACAGAAAAGAAAAAGAAAAGATTACGTGCTCAGCTTTGGTGACCGAGTAAATCACATGGTGCATAATATAAGCCAACAGAAAAGCGACACGTAGAGCAGACAAAATCTAATTAGAGAATCCAACGGCTCCTGATTGATCAAACAGAGAACGGCCCTAATTACGGCGCTCAGCGGAAAGTCAGGTTTCTTTTTAGTTTATATAAATTCGCGTATCGCCCGCAACAATTACTTGACGATTTGACTTTTGACAACTCACTTTTCTCTCTTTTCTTACCGGTCATACCCGGTTACAATCTGGGGTCGGCTCACGAAACGCGTTTCTTTCTTTCTTCTCCTATTATTTTATTTATTTATTTAATAAATACACCGAGCAGTAAAACTCTTTAGAAGTTAATGAAATCTACTTATCATCTATAAATGACGTTTATATTTTGATAATATTAAAGTGGAAACTACTCACACTTGCGATGAGATAAAGTTGGCTCCATGGTAAAACCTCACGCAACTGTAACATAAGGTTGCGGGTTCAAATTCTTCCCATATTCACAAAAAACCCTAATAATAGTGTAATACTTCAACATGTATAGTAAGGCTTAACCACCTATTATGTGGACCGTCGAAAACAATCGAGATCAAACACTACATATGGATGACTAGGGTGGGTGCCCAAACCGCCAAACCGATCAACCCGTCCAAAACAAACCAATTTAAACGGGTTAATTTGGTTTCATTAAATAAAATAAATCGAATGAGTTGTTTTTGAGCAACCCAATTGGTTTGGGTTGGTTTGTTGGTTGTGTTTTATCAAACCGCATAACCCAACCCAAACCATTACTTACTTAATAATATATATATATAGGAAACTTGCCACCTCAGTGGGTATTGATAAATATTTATAAGTGTGTTACATGTGGACCATTAGATTCAATATACATAATTTATGGTCCACATATAATACACTGATGTATTTTATATCAGTGCGCATTGATGAGAAAATGACTATATATTTATATATATTAAATTATCTGACAAAACTAAAGTTAACCCAATGTAACAAGAAGTGAACTTCAAAACTTCAAAGTAGTTGCTTGGATGGTGGAGGATATTATTAATTAGAAAGCTTAAACGATTTAGTTTTATTTTATAAATTTTTGGCATTCTACACTTGAGTATTTTTTTAACGAATATTGTTCTACACTTGAGTTACATTTAGTATTATAAATTAATATTATTGTTTATCTTATTGATAGTTGGTTTAACTACTTATATTGATAATTTTATATTATTAAATTTATTCAAATAAAAAATAATATAATTATTTTCTTAAACCGTTAAACCAAACCGATTTTTATTGGTTTGGTGTTACCTTATAAATGGATTGGTTTGGATTGTAAAAAATTAAACCGATTTTATTATGGTTTGGTTTGGGTATAGTCAAATTCAACCCAAACCAACACATACCCACCCCTACGGCCGACCTAAAGATATACTTTCATGACAATATTTTAGTGAAAACTCCTCATTTTTTTGTCATTTTAATATTATTTATTATGCAAGTATAAGAAAGGTAAGTTATTTTATTTTATTATTATTTAAAAAAAAATTAAAATAATAATAATTTATTAACAAACTAGTTTTTTTTTTTTTGGCTAGTTTTCAATTCTCTAATCTGAAAAACATTTCACGGGAGATTATCAGATGACAGCTATAACAAGCCCTCGCATGTACAAATAGACTCCGTAATTCCGTATCGACTAAATTTTCTGTTTTCATCAAATTAGAAAAATTAATAAAATCAAATCAAATCAAATAGTTAACGGTAAAGCTACTACTGTATAGTCTACAACAGTATACTAGTGCCTAAAATTAATTAGGGTAATTATTAATATTCCGGTTTACCTATTAGCCTATTATACAGATGGTCAGATATTAAATTCATTATCAAAAAAAAAATTAGTTTTCAATAATCCAATGGTCTAAAAAACAAAAGATTTAACATTCTTATACAATTGTTGAACTTAATCCTTCAGTTCGATTGTTTCTTATTGTCAATAAAATATTAAAAAAAATCATAACATTATTCATATTTTCATGTGATTAAATATTATAACATATTTAATTAGATGAATATATAATTTTGATATTCAACGTTTCATGTATGAAATTTTTAAGTATTCAATAACTCTTAAGTGACATTATCATATATGTCTTAACATTATTAGCTAATAGCTAATTTGCCTTTTATTAATTAACTGCTATGTGCCTATGTCTATGACCAAATAGTAAGCTAATTATTACATTTATATCAACGATATTTTGCGTTTAAGGTATGTCACGTTGTTTCTAATCATAGATTTTATTAAAAACAATATTTGGTTATTAACCAGTTAGTATTTAAAATACTTACATCATTAATGGTAGTTCAGTATATGGTATTTTTTTTTAACTTTTTATATTTATTTTATAAATTAGACAACATGTTACGTTTTTATTGATGAGGTCAATATTTTAGATATTGATCAATACCAAAATATTGTTCTTTTATAAATATATTCGAACACGCCCATAATAACTTTATTTTATTTGTCTCACAAAGGGGAAACAAAATTATAAATGGACTAAAACTTCAAATCTTTTTTAAAATCTAACATTGAATAAGTTAATAATCTATTGAGATTCGAGATCAAAGAAAACATGCATTACCCAAATACCTACAAGTCTATGAGTTACTTTAATATTGTTTTTGAAAACCAAACCCATCAAAATGTGAAAAATAGACAACTGGTCTAATTAGGCAACGTGTAGTTGATTTAGGTAGGAGTATTGGAAACATTGAGCTCTCTAATAGGTTAAGGCATTTAATTTGAAAATTAACCATTTTATTAATTAATCATTTAATTGAACCAAAAGTTTTTCTCAACCGGAGAAAATAACGTGTGAGCAATTGGTCCACTTGGGCTTAAAACTTTTCTTTTTTATATATATATATATACATATATATATATATAGTCTTTCTACTATCAGTTCGAACCGATATATAAATATATCAGTTCATTTATCTTATATCATTTTTTTACATGTGGGTCATTGGATTTAAATACTTTGATTTGGCTGCATGCACTTGTCAAAACATTTTTAAATTCAATGGTCGACATACAAATAACTGATATATCTTATATCAGTTCGAATTGACAATAGAAAGACCGTATATATATACATTAAAAAACAATGAAAATCACCAATATGAGGTTGGTCTGGTATTAAAATTCTTCATACTTATATTACGATGTTACGGTTCAAATCATCTCTCAAACAAAAAAAAAACCCTGAACTTATATAATTATGTAATACGAAAATAAATAATGAAAATTTGACATTCTAACCTTAATTAACCTTGTTAGTTGTTAATATGACATTGTCCATTTAATTAAATAATCCAATTAGATGGGCATACCCTCTAAAGTAAACATGACGCTGGTTCGGTACGAATCGATGACCTGACCAGAACCGGAACGGCCATCGAAAAATCAGAACGGGAACCAATTTTTTGGGTTTCGATTCCAGAACCGGACAGGAACCGGCACCGTTGCGGTTCCGGTTCCGATTCCGGTTCCGATTCCAAATTGTGAGGAATTGCCCGGTTCTAACCAGCGGCTCCAACATATATATATATATATATATATATTTAACCCTAACTAACAACTATAAAATCTTCTTCTTCTTCATTCACATTCAGCTCAGCCCACACATTTTCTCTCTCTACCAAACACTTTCTCTCTACTGACTTCTCTTTACAACCTTGCTCTGACTTCTCTCTACAAGACTACAACTCATCTTTGTTTCTATTCGAGAGAGAGAGAGAGAGAGAGAGAGAGACTGAGAGAGATGAGATCGAGAGAGAGGGAGTCTGGTTCAGATGAAGGGTCAGAGAGAACTGACGCCGGTGATTCATTGATGAACTGATGTCTAATGATGGTTGATTTGGGGTTAGGTGATTTGATTTTAGGGTTGATTTGTGTGTGGGAAGTAGTATGGTTTAGATGAACTGATGAACGAGTCTTATTTGTTTATTTGTGATCTGGGTTCGTTGGGGTGACAGATGAATGAGTTTTATTTGTGTGTTTGTGATATTGGTTCATTGGGTATGAGTGACTGAGTGGATGACCGGACAAGTGTTAGTGTGTTTTAAAAAATTAATAAAAAAAATAAAAATAAAAACCGGTTCTAAATGGTCGGAACCGGACAGGAACCGTGGAACCGTGGAACCATGGAACCATGAAACAGGAACTAGAACTGCTATCCATTAAATTACGAAGCGAGAGTATATATGTTCTATCTATATAGTGGAAGTCACATCATTTTAGATCGTAATTATATGCTTATAACGGTTTATTGATTTGATAAACCAATAGGCCTCGATTACATATAATTGCATGGATTGTCTCTGAATAATTACGGTACAAATGTACGATGACACTTGTTTGTGTTATCATAATATATGTAAAAAATTGCTAAATTTTAGAAACACATTCTGTTTTTTATTTCACTAGTTTTTTTTTTCTTCACTTAGAAACATAGTCTTGTTCTCACTCTTGTGTAACTAAAAAACAAATTTTCAATCTTAGTAAATCAAACTCCGATACATTTTTCCATTCCAATTTTCGAATAATACCTTCTCTCTTTCATAGATTATTGGAAATCATATATCTATAGTCGTTTTCACATTGCTAAACAAAAAAAATATATGTCATTTCATTTAAATGTTTATAAAAAACTGCAATCAATTAGATTGGAGATTTAAGAACTGATTATGGATGTTTCAATCACATGACACGATTGAATCAGATTATTTATCGTTTTGCAAAATCTATAATGGAGTTTTATATATAATTAACACCCATTTGAGATCTAATTGTGAGCCCAAAACCAAGTTGATAATTGATATAATCGAATAGGCTTAATTAGTGGGGACAATTGGGACCATCCAAAGTCTCACTCCCCGGAAGATAATTCCATCAACTCACATTTGCTTTTGATGGGCATCATACATGACGCATTTTGAGTCATAATTATCGAATTATCATTAATTTTTATACATTAATTAGAAAAAGTAAAAAAAGTTCGAAAGTCTTTCCAGAAGATTTTTCAATGGCCAAAAGTGGTCCTAATTAAGTCCTTTCTTTTTCTCAACTTTTTTGCCACTTTTTATTTTTATTTTTTCAAATATATATATAGAGAGAGAGGGTGGTGTTTGTATGCTTATAGATTTTATATGAATGCATTCCATATGCATAGTTGGATTCACTTTTTTTTTGACTTAGACTAAATCAAAGCCGTTGAATCCAATAATAATTCAACAACGCACATTCAATACACATATGTATTTATATAAATATGCACTTATATGAAAACAATCCTCTATATATATATATATATATATATATATATATATTCATATGATAGAAAGATATTGCTCCTCGTAATTATTATATTTATACATAAGGGTTTTTGTCAGGTTCCAAATCAATCAATTTTATTTATAATTTGGTATGATTGATTAGAATAAAATGTGGAATATGTAGCTAACTAAATAAGTTCTTATTGTCAAAAAAAATATATAAAAAAAACTAAATAAGTTCCTTTGAGCTGAAGTTTGAATTAAATATTTGACTTAAGAAAGAAGTGTAACTATTAAATTATCGAATAAATTTGATATAATCAACATGTTCAATTGCTTAATTTAACTTCGGATAAGTTATAGAGAGTGTTTGATTATATTGATTACTGTTGATGGATTAAATTGAGACGGTTTCAAAATTTTAAGGAAAAAAAAAACAATTTTGATCAAGTCAAATTTTTTTTTTGGAAGTAAAATGTTGACAAATTGATAAATTTCATTCTTCTAATATAGTAATAGGTCGATTTTTTTTAATGTGTTAAATGTGAAATTCTATACATTTAACTCATATTAAGATGTTAGTGATTGTACCACTATTCAATATGGTTCGATGTTAAAAATGTTCATTCAAACTTACAATATTTCATTTCGATATATATATATATATATATATAGAGAGAGATAAATAAAGATAGAAATTAGTGATCGTACAACCATTCAATATGGTTCAGTGATAAAAATATTCATTTACATTTACATTGCCTCGTTTTGATTATATAAATATATAAATATATATATATATATATAGATAGATATATTAGAGATTTTGTTTTATTTGTATAAAACTATTTTTTTTATCTGTCAAATGATAAAAGAAAAAAAAACAAATCATATGGACCATTAGCTGCTTTAATTAAATATTTTGATGGAGTTAGATGGGCTAAATATTATTTTAATAAAGTCTTTAAATCTATTAAACAAAAAGAATAAAGGACGACCCTTTTAGTCAATTTTTCTTCTTCACGAAGATTGGACCACCGATCATGATGTGGCCTTTATAGGCCAGCTTTTTAAAATAATTAACACATGGAAAATTACACTAATGTTAGACGATTTAAACATTTAGTCTAAATTTCAACACAAATGATGTGGTAAGTGATTTTTTTATCAACCGCGTCATCTCATATTATATGTGGTGATGACAATTTACTTGTCATACCATTTACGTTGAAATTTGGGTTAATTATTTAAGTTGTATAGTATTACTCGAAAAATTATCGAGTGCGGACCATTTGATAAATAGTAATGTTAGACGTCTCAATTTTTTTTTTCCAAATTCTATCATAAATGATGTGGCACGTGATGTGTCAACATCATATTAATCACCACATAATTTCATGATTTATAAGATGTTGACACCTCATGTGCCACATCATTTATGATATAATTTGGAAAAACAAATTGAGACGTTTAACATTACTCTTTGATAAAAATTCTACAATCCGAACAACTAGTTTTACTCCTATGTGCGAATTGGATAACTGATTTCCCGACGTGGATCGAATTTCGACTCATGAAGAGCTAATTTCCTACCGACAAAATGTCATTTTGGTGATTTGAACAACTAATTCTACGTATGATTTGGATAATTGATTTCGACTCATAATAAACTATTTAACTCAAGTTTCTCGAGAATATAATAAGAAGCAGACATCCGCACCTGATTTCTTGATGTGAATAACGAATTGCCTATGTTTTTTCTATCCGGTCTTGATATTCAAGGTGCATTTGGTATGAGGATGAGATGGGACAAGACATGACCGTTATTCTATATTGTGTTTGAAATGTCTATGACAGAACTTTTAACTGCACTGATATGAGTTTGATGTGGCCGGGACATGATGAGATAAGAGGTTCAAATAACTAAAGTGCCACATTCATCCTATCTAATGTTTGTTACTATATAATAGTGACAAATGAAACAGACAACTACACTACTTGGATGATCGATTTCCACTAGGAAAATATTAAATTCAAATTTTGCAAACAAGAAAATAAAATGCGGACATGTAATTAAATTACTAATTAATTATGATTAAAGCCGTGATTAAGAGCATGTAATCCACATTACCTGTCAAAACTCAAAAGTATCTGGCCAGCTTTTATGGGGAGTGTGGGTTTCGTGTGGACGATAGCATACGATTTACTCGCGTCAAGAGGCGCGTTGCCAACTTCCGCAATTTTAAAATATCACTTGCCGTCGGTGTTAATGAGTCCATTCCAAGTATGGAAACCGGCTATCACCGGTTAACCCAAAACACCTGTAACCAAACAAGGCCCATTTAAAGGTATGAAATGACGGAAATGCCCCTGCTTTGACAGTAATGAGTTAGGATTGATTCGTTTTCTGTTAGGCAGTCTCCACCAACTCTTAAAACGGCTTTCCATATTAAAAGTTAAAGTGAGGATTTTAGTTAAAAAGACAAAATTACCCTTGAAAAAAATATATATTTAAATAATTAGATATTAATTTGGTGAAGGTGGTGGGTGCAAATCATGAGAAGAATCATTCCAATAATATCCAACAATTTTATATATGTTCTTGTATTGCACAACGAATTTTTTTTTTTCAATATTTTTTTTCAAATTTAGCAATATTTTGGAATAATTGTATGGTAATATTCTCTCCTTAGAAGTTATTTTGTTATTGCATTTAAAAGTATTTTTGACATTAATGATAGTTTTTATATTTTATTTCTATAAGTCATTTTTTTTACAATATTTATTTCTATTAGTTGATAAAAAGTTTTGACATGTTTTATAAAATTATAATTTATATGCATTTCCGTCTGAATTTAAAGTCAAAATTATAATCACATTTAGTCATTTCAATGCATACATAACAAGGTTTTTTTTATCATATAGATAAATGAATATGTAAATGTCCCGACATGCTTGTTTATTTTATTTTCTTCTCGTATTTAATATGTTTTGATAATTGTATTCCATAAAATCACCCACAAATACCTTATCAAATATCTTTCGGTTTTGATAAATATATATATACATATTACTTAAATTAAATTCGAGATAGTTTATCTCACATATGTGATAAAGGTTCAATCTTACATTTGCTCACTCACAAAATCATAAAGTATGGAATGACCTCTCCTTTATCTTGAGAGAGTGCTTATCTAGGTTGTGTTTATAATGTAAATTAATTTCATTTAGTTTCAATAACCTTTAATCCGATTGGTATCGGTATGCTTTTATTTATTTAAAAAATAATAATGTATGTGGTAGGAGGAGGAGATTAATAAGATACTAGTTAGGCAAGTGACAAGTAGCACATGAGATTTGTGCTTGGTATTATAAAGAAAGAAAAGAAATAACAAAAGATAAAAGTAGTTTGGATGGTTTAGTTGCTAACCAATTTCCCATATAGTTTTGCCTACACGCAACCTACAATAAAATGTCAAATTATGACTATTTTTTTCTACTGGTTTTTTCACATTGTTGTATATGTTGGTTCTAGATGACAATACAAAAGGTGTCTATTTATTTATTTTTATAAAAGATTTACAAATATCTCAGTTTTTAATAATTGATATTGCACAAATGATATAAAGTTATCTTTAAGATATCATATTATTGAAATTTAAAAAAAAAGAATATTCTAAAATTTCAGAAACTTTGAGGAACCATTTCTTTTAAACTTAACGATAAAAATATCATGCAAGCGTATACGTAAAAGCTCAGTGTAAAACTTTGAAAAAGAAAAACTAATTTATGAGTATACAAATCGGACCATATATTAATCAAGTTGATATATATTGTTTATTAAAAAGCTAGGCTGACCCACTTTTTAACTCTTCGAATATGATGGAAGATTCATCAATTTGTTTGGATGCACAGGTGGTCAATTGCTTCAATAATCAATTACAAGACACTGTAGGGATATTTTTTGTGACGTGAAAAAAAGCCATGAAAAGAAGATATTTAGTTAAGATGCCTGTGCATTTTTTTTTTTTAGAATCCAATTATATAAAATTTACTCAAACTCATAACCTTATAGTTTATGTGTGAGAAGACATACCTTTTAGAGAAGACATACCATTTAGTAAACTCCATTTGTAACAAAAAATACAGGGGGTTTTATTAAATTCAAAATTAAGATTCTCCAATGGGAAAACTATTGTTTGTTTAAGAGAAATATGCTTCAAATTAGTTTTAAGTAGAATTGGCTTACAACTTAAGCCATTTCAAATGGGGTGGGGGGCGGGTGTTCGAAATATATATTTGAGAGACGAAAAGCTAAAAGTCATTATCTTATAATTATTTGTATTGATAAAGAAGCTATTCTTAGTGGAGGAAAAGTCCAAAAGGGGCAAAAATACTTGATGGATAGAGTAACCATAAAATGGAGATGTGATTCTCCAAGCGGGAAAAATTAGCTTAGAAACAAAGAACTCTCATATCTCCTAAACAAAATTCATTATACCTTAATTTAAATGAGACTTGATGAGATTAGAGTCTACAAGTATAATCCGAATACCTCATAATATAACAGTCTCATAGGCGAACAAGGGCATGGGGAGGGGTCTCCTTACGCATCGTGAATTAATAGATAAATACGAGACTATTTTTTAAGTTTCCAACCACACAGGCAAAAGATCCTTAATTAGTATAAATATATATTAAGGGTACTTTTAAGTTGTGTTCTAAAGATATATGTTAATAACTAAAAATAAAATATGATAAATATATATTTATTGTATTGACTAGGACATAAATCGAATTAATATTTTTCCTTTTAGGTATTCATTTTTTAGTTGTTCACTATCTATAAATTAATTAATTTTTAATGGGTAGTGTTAAGGGCATATGTTAACGGTTACTTTTTTTTTATATCAAAAATAGAAATAAACACGCATACCAATGCATGTATTTATTATCTTATCACAATAAATGTAATGTCTATTTTCTATTTACGGTAAAAAAAAAAGTGGTTGTTAACATGTGCCCTTAACATTACCCATTTTTAATAAATAGATTTTGATTTATTTCAATAATTATAGCATGGAAAATTTTCATCTTAGTGCATATTGATAACTATTTATCAGTGCGTTGCATATGGATCATTAGATTCAATTGTTTTGACTCAGCCTATATACACTTGTCAATGTTTATTCATAATCTACGACTCGCATACAATGTATTGATGATATTTATATCGGTACTCACCGAGGAGAAAATAACTAATTATAGTATATTTGAATTAATTAAATTGACAGTGATGCACTATCTTCGATTAATGATGTTTCTTTTTCGAAACTATAAATCGATAAATACAAAATAAATAACACATAATAAGGGAATTATTACAAATGCTCTTTTTGTCTACCCTATTAGAAAATCTTTTGGTTTCCCGATGGAGTGAATTCATATAAAATTAAATTAAAACTTATCGAAATTTTTATAAGTATATCGTTATATACATAAAAAATTAACATTTAACAAAGCATTGTTTTTAAAGAATTTTTCATTTTATTTTTATATACCAACTATAGGTATGATTTTCAAACATGAGACATTTTCAAGCTGAACGAGCACATTTTACGACCAAACTATATTTGGTAGTGGTGTTTGGAGAAAAGTTAAAATTTGACAAATTATTGATTTTGAAGAAAAAAGTTAATATATTTTCCATAATTTGCATTTATTTATCAACAAATCCACATGCCATTATAATTTAAAGTTTAAAACCTGTTAAATTGATATGAGTGGAACACAGCTTTTAATTTGAGGTTAATCAACAGTGAACGATTAGATAAGATGAAATAGAACCGGTTGTTTACTCTTCACATATATTGTTTACCCTTCACATATATACTATGAGGTTGTAGGTTCGATTTTGTTCCTCCCGATCTTGAATTATTGTAATATTTAAATAAATAAATAAAAAATCAACAATGGACCTCTAATTATTCTTTTTTTTTTTAAATTGACATCGATCAGATCAAAGTTCTGCTCGTATATGGTGATATTAATAGATACAAACAGTTAGAAAAACAGCTATTATCACATGTAAAGGACTCACATTTTGTGATCTTATAGATAAATGTGTGACTTAAACCTATGTCATAAATGAGATATGAGAACTAAGACCATTATGCATATATCAATGTCAATGCTAAATTTGGTACAGAAAATAGTAAAATAATATATTTGACATATCATTTAAACATTGTACTATAATGCTTAATACTATTTGAAATACTATATTTATTTTTTGGTAGTGTAAGACGCATATTAACGACTAAAAACTTATTCAAACAAGAAAGTCAACAAAGTAAAAGTAAAAATAAGACAATTAATACAATAATAGTGTATTTATTACATTTGTTGTTAACATGTTCCCTAGGCCCTTTATTTTTTTACTATTTAAAATTATAAAAGTCATCAAATATAATTAATGCATTCAATTTATATAATATTTGTAAAGTAGTTGTTAATTTGTGACCTAAGGGCATATGTTAAAAATTATTTTATTACTAAATATGGAAATAAAAACATGTATCAATAAATACAATCATTGTCTTATTATAATAAATACCATAACTTTTTTCTTTTTTTAGAAATAAAATGGTTATTCACATGTGTCCTTAGGGTACAAGTTAACGCTGCCTATATTTTTATTATTTAAAATTATAAAAATCAACGATTAATGCATTCAATATAATTATAAAATAATATTTTTATAATTATAAAATAGTATTTTTATAATTATAAAATAGTATTTTTATAATTAAAAAACAGTATTTATTGCTGTGCCAAACTTGACAGTGCATTGAAGTGTTTTTTTTTATTTTTTACTTTATACTAAATTATAACATCGGCACATTAAAATGTCATTGCATTGGAGATACCGTAAGAAAGTACACAATTACTTCAGCTATAGGTGAATATAAATGTATAATGGACCTGAATTGGAAACCATATTTTCCCATATTTGAAGGGAACTTTAAAACTTTAAACCATTGGATCTTTAATTATATCCACACATGCATGTACTTAAACACTCTAAAATATGTTACGAGATATGGATTTTAATTTTTTATGTAACTAATATAGACTCTTTTTGAGATTCCCTTTGTACATGAATATGGTAATTAAGGGCTAACTAATATATGCCCTAATTTAGCATGCTTCCCTTAACTACGTTCAACCTAATACTTGGAAGAAAACTGGTTTATATCAAAATTTCCAAAACATTTCATGTCTCGTTCAAGTAGACACTAGACCCCATGTAAATGAATAAGATTCCTATATTGATATGTTAATTACATTGAAACTCTCTAAACAATAATTAGACATGGTGCCGATTCGGTTCGAACAGACGAACTGAACCAGGAACCAGGAACCAGTAACAGGACGGTTCCAATTCCGGTTTCAATTTTGAGGAATTGCCCAGTTAGAATCGGACTGGAACCAACGGTTCAGATTCCGATTCGAATCGGCGGTTCCAACATTTAAAAAAAAAATTGGTTGAACCTTTATCTATTTCTCTCTTCTTGTTCTTTCTCTATTCTTCACGATTTCCAGTTGTTATATCAAAGTACAAAATATGCACACAAGAAATCACCGGTAAGTCAATCACAAATTAACACAAAAATTTCCAGTTGTTATAGTTTTGCATTAGGAAAGACATATAAAAGCTGGCTTTGACTTCTCTTTGAACTATTTCCAGGTCCCCAATTTCTAAACCAAGCCGTAAATTGAAACTGTCTCAATTTGAATCAAACTCTAAATTGAAACCCTCTCATTAGTCAAACACACTGTCACACACACCACTAGTCCACCACAAACCCCCAGTCTCATCTCTCTCTCTCTCTCTCTCTCTCTCTCTCTCTCTCTGACTCTCGATCGATCCAAGCATGAATCAAGAAGAAGAAGAAGAAAGACGGAGAAGAAAGAATAAGAAAGAAGAAAATGATGATCGATCCAAGGGAAACTATGATGATGGTCGAAAGAAGAAGATGGTGGACCGGTAGTGGGTGATTTGTGATTTGGGGTTGATCTGTGTGTGTGAGAGAGAGAGAGAGATCATAGATAAAGGTGATTTGGGAAAATCTGGGTTGGGGAGATTTGGGGTGGATGTATGGGTATTGGATAATGGATAAAACTGATAATCTGATATTGGGTAATTTGGGTTTAAAAAAAAAAAAAGAACCGAACCGGTCAAACCACCAAATCCGGACCGAAATCGGCACCATGTATACCAATACTAGTACTATATATCCTAAGTTAAAATCTCTTACATTATAATAAGAGATATCTCTAATTAAGCTAACTTATACCTACGATTTTGTAAAAACATTTTCCACTCTGAAATCTAATTAGTTTTAGAACAAATTATGCCCGATCTGAATGAGGTTTATTGTTTTATGAGTCTTTTTTTTTGTCTGAAGGTTGAACAGTCCTGAATTTTTCTGAAGACCGAATAAGGTTTGAAATCTGAAATTGAAAGACATGTTTGACATCTGAATGTATTGTCAACACGTTTATTTTTTAAAAGTAAAATTGTCTGAAACTAATTAATTTTACATTTATACTCATGTTAAACAATTATTCATATAATATGGAATAAAAACAATCCAAAAATAATAATTATATATGAACACATATGATCATGATCATTTTCTTCGATTACAAATAAACTTCATTTTTACTAAGAAAATAAAGATTTTTTTTAACAAAAAATAAAAGGGGCAAGAGGAAAACTCACACAAAACACTCTAAAAAAAATAATATATAAATACATCACCTTAATATCATAATAAATTATTGATATTAAATACCAATATTAGAAGTGATTAGTTTTTAAAAATATATATATTTTAAAGCTATTTAAAATAAACAATATATTAAAATAAAGATTTATGTACCATATATAATTATGATGAAATTGGAAATATATTATATATGGCAGATCGTATTGGAAGAAAAGATTTTATATTGCATTTAATGCAATTCAGTGATTTGTAATTAAGTAAAAAGTCATGATTTTTTAATTTTTATTTTAAGTTTTTATTATTATATATATATATTTAAGTTGTTTGACCACTTATAAAAATAAACAAAATAACTTAATAGCTATGATTATATTAATAGCTATGATTCAGGTCCATTAAATTTTAATTGGAAAAAAAAATGACTCCTATATACTCAAAATTAATTTATTCAAAAAATCACTATAATGTTTTGTGATGTTAGATTTGACCGTTAAATATTACCGTTGACCGTATTACAATAGTAAAAAGAATGAATATCCTTAATAAAAAATATATTTTAATAGAAAAACTCCAACACACCCATCTCGATGTGGATATTCATTTAAATAATAAAATAAATTATAAAATTATAAAATGTACACTTGAACAAAAAGGATGGGTGAATATTCAGATGAAATCTCCACCGTCCACCTGATATTGTAAATCATGATATCGATCTATAACTAATATTTTGAATATATATATTTTTTCTAATTTTCGTGTGAACAAGGGTATGATATATGTATATATATATATATATATATATATATATATATATATATATATATATTTGAAAAAAAAAGGATTATTTAAAAATAAAAATAAAAAAATCAAAGGGTGTCCTAAAACTATGAATCTCAATGGTGTCCCAAAACCATGTACCAAAATACAAGTTCTATTTCACTATCAAAACCCCAAGTGTAAAATATCCCACAATCTCAGTGGCAAAACGTCATTTCCCCGATTGAAAAATATGAAGAAAATCACTTTAATTCGAAGCAACAAAGAAATCAACAGTAGTTTCTTAACAGAAACTTATACAAATTAAATTCTAATTGTTTTATTTTATTATTCTTTTTTTTTTGTTTGGTATGTCGGAGAAAAATATTTTAATGGTTGGGGCTCCTCCAACGTAGCCTCCCCCAACTTTTCTGGTTTTTCAAAATCCTCCAAAGTTGGTGACCGACACGTGTTGGGTCAACCCGCCTAAGAATCTACCGGGTAAAAACGAAAAGGGTATTCTTAACCTGTGGATACGTATTAACAATTAAAAAAAATCCGAAAAGAAAAATACTAATTACATAAGTAATGATAGACTTTTCAAATATTTTTTTAAAATTCATTTTAAAAGGTGTTGATAAGTGAGGTGTCAATATTTTATAAATCATAGAATTATGTGATGAATGATATGATATTGACATATTAATTACCAATACAATATATTAATTTTTTAGTTGTTAACCAGTTAACCGATTAACCGAAGAATAATAATAATAATAATTAAAAAAGAGTTGCTTGGACACAATTTACTCAGGTACTACTGGAATTTCGAATAAGCTAAGCGAACACAGTTGGAGAGTAAGACCTAAATTGACGAGGTTGTGACTGGAGATTTCGCCAACGCTCAGTGTTAATGCGACACGTGTCAGGATCGTCTCTTAACGTAGCTTCTGCATTGCGTTCTTGGGTTCTTGTCTTTAGCTTTTTTCTAAGAACAGTTCGTAACTGTCCTGTCAGATGATCACTGCCGAAACAAAAGTTTAAAAATTCTCGACAGTCTCCAAAAAGAGAGCGTGTGTTCACCGCACATACAATATTAGATTTGATAATGAATTCTATTGGTCAAATTTGTTCCATCTAAACAAGACTTGTTTAGATGATGGGTCTAATTATAAAAACCTAAATCTATTTGTTAATTTAATGTGTAACCAGATGATATAAATTTAATATTAAAATATTGGTATTATGAATGCTTTAAAAAAAACTGATCATGAATTAATAGATATTATTAAAAAATATATATTAAAAAAATTGGTACCTATTCGTTTCTTTAATAATTTAGATTACAATTTTTAAACAAAAAATAGTAATTACATGACAAGTATCATAGATTCATAGTAATGTTAAGTTTAAGCCAACATGAGCGTAGCTCAGCTAGTAGATGGACGAGCTTGGAACTTGGACAAATGACTTCCAGGTCAGCAGTTCGAATTCAATCAATGAAGAAAGCATTCAAAAAAATACCGAGTCCCGAATTCATAGATATTGTCAAAAAAAAAATCATAATAATATTTAACAATCCAAATGATGTGACAAATAATTAGTCATCTAGTACATCATGCATGATTTATATGGTAAAACTAAATCACTTATCACATTTACATAGCTTATATGGTATTAACATATTGCTTATCACATTTGTATGATTAATATGGTATGAACAAATTGCTTATTACATTCGCATGACTTATATGGTAAAGATAAATCGGTTGTCACATTCGAATGATTTATATGGTATGGATAAATTGTTTATCACATTCGCATGATTTATATGGTAAAAATAAATCGGTTATCACATTCGTTTGATTTATATAGTAATCATAAATTACTTACCATATTATCTCGTGATTTTTATGTCAAGTACGAATCACTTACCATATTATATTTAAAAATTAAAAAAAAAATTAATGGTTTTTCATATTTGAATCCAAAACAAACAAACCATCGAATTTGAATATAGAACAAATAGACCTATTATATTACGAATTAAAATTGTGATTTTTTTAAATTACAATAATTTAGAATTTAAAGAAAAATGATAGACTCGAATCTACAACCTCATAATTCAAATGTGAGATACAAAACTGACCAAACCTAACTTGTCACGGATTTAGATCGCGTTTACAGGTCATTAGAAGGTTTCTTCAACATTATCGATAAATCCCCTTTCTCTCTCTATATGTATATGCGTTCGTGAACGCAAGCGCTTGAATTACGCGTGGACGTGAGCAGAACACGACATAGATAAGGTATAAAAACTGTGAAAAAACAAAGAGTATTTAAACATTCCTCAACCGCTGACCATCCATCACAAAGATCAAAAAAATCCAACGGCGTAGATCAAACTATATTCACACACACATTCAATCAAACACACCTGTAAAAGCACTTGGATATATTATATATATTAACATTAACTATCCTATTAAAAAAAAAAAAAAACGACCAAACCAGTTGGAGAGAGAGAGATAGAGACAAGTTGTAACTCGTTAACTTGTAAACTGCTCCTTCTCTCTCTCCCTTAAATTCATGAGAATCATCTTGTAGCAACAAGAGAAAGAGAAAACTCTCTCTCTGTTTTTATTTTTTATGTCTCTTGGTAGTTTCTAATCTTTCTCAAAATTTAGTCTTGTTTTGTTGTCTTCTTTGTATGAGTTTTGTCTGAAACCCGAGAAAAGATAGAATGTCATCCGGGTATTCGGGCGCTGGGCCGGACTTCTACGCTGCTCTCGCCGGCAGATCCATGAATGTTGTCGTTAATAATAACGGCAACACATCGCAGCCGTCTTATCATAATCTTCATCAACAACAACGGACGCAGCAGTTGCCGGGTATTTTCATGGACTCTTCATCGGATGCGATGGCGGCCTCTCAGATCACGAATCGGGTCGGGCCCAACTTGATCGGAAAGCGAACGTTCACTGACTTTCAGACACAACAACACCAGCAACAACAACTACAACATCTGCAACAACAACATCTTCATCGTAACACCATGAATATTAATCCGGCTCTCAACAGTCTGTTTCTGCGGTCAGTGAAGCAGAGGACGTATCAGAATCATCTATCTCCAATTTCACCGTTATCTCCGGTGGATTTCGCGGCCGGAAACAGCGTTCTCTCGTCGGATTTGCGACAATCCTTATCGAACCGATATGGGTTTCCTCTTCAACAACAACAACAACAACAACTGCGGCCTCAACAGCAACTACAACACCAGCCTCAACAGCAACTACAACAGCAGCAGCAAAACGGGTTTGCTTCCGGGTTAGTCAACCAAAATAACCCGGCCTTGCCTGTAGGTGTACCGTATTTGAATAACCCGGTACAGAACAACAACCGGGTCGTTCCGGGTCAAGACTCGGATAAGAAGATGTTGAATCGGTTACAGGAGCTAGAGAAACAGCTACTAGACGATAACGACGACGAAGACGGAGATGCGGTTTCCGTTATTACGAATACTAACAGCGAGTGGTCAGAGACTATACAGAATCTCATGAGTCCAAGCCCGAAACCGGTCTCTCCGATTTCTCCGTCTCCTACAACGTCATCGTCGTCTTCCTCTTCATCAGTGGCTTCTCCGGCTACTAGCTGTTCGAGACAGACGGTAATGGAAGCTGCGACGGCGATTTCCGAGGGGAAAAACGACGTCGCATCGGAGATCTTGACCCGTCTGAGTCAGGCTTCGAGTTTGAAAGGCAATTCAGAGCAGAGATTGATGGAGTACATGAGCTCGGCGTTGAAATCGCGAGTGAACCCAGTAGAAAACCCGCCGCCGGTGACCGAATTGTTTTGTCAGGAGCACATAGAGTCGATTCAGTCTCTCTACGATCTCTCTCCATGTTTCAAACTCGGTTTCATGGCCGCTAATCTAGCGATTCTCGAAGCCACTCAACAACAAGAACCGGTTTTTAACAAGCTTCACGTCGTCGATTTCGAAATCGGTCAAGGTGGGCAGTATATGAATCTCCTCCACGCGCTGTCTGATCGTCAGGATGGAAAACCCTCCGTCTTAAAGATCACGGCGGTGGCGGCGGCCAACAATGGTGGTGGCGGTGAAGAGAGGTTGAAGGCGGTTGGTGACATGTTAAGACCATACGCCGAGAAAGTCGGTGTCTGTTTGAATTTCAGAGTAGTGAGTGCGAAACTCGACGATCTGAGTCGTGACTCACTTGGTTGCGAGTCCGGCGAGCCACTTGCCGTGAATTTCGCGTTCAAGCTTTTCAAAATGCCCGACGAGAGTGTCTCGACGGAGAATCCACGCGACGATCTCCTCCGTCGCGTGAAGGCTTTATCACCGCACGTGGTGACGATAGTAGAGCAGGAGATGAACACTAACACGGCGCCGTTCGTGTCCCGCGTGAACGAAGTGTACGCGCACTATGGAGCGTTGTTTGAATCTCTCGATTCCAGCGTGGCAAGGGAGGACACGCACCGAGTCAAAGTCGAACAAGGACTCGGTCGCAAACTCGCCAACTCAGTGGCTTGTGAAGCTAGGGACCGAGTCGAGAGATGCGAGGTTTTCGGCAAGTGGAGGGCCCGCATGAGCATGGCAGGGTTCGAGTTGAAACCAATGAGTCACACCATCGCTGAGTCAATGCGGTCCAGACTCAGCTCGGGTAACCGTATCGACCCGGGATTCACCATTAAAGAAGAAAACGGAGGGGTTTGTTTCGGTTGGATGGGTCGGACTCTCACCGTCGCGTCTGCTTGGCGTTAACTTCACGCGCTCATTATTTAATATTATTATTAATTGTTATCATTTTAAAGTTTTCCTTAGAAAATGAAAAAAAAAAAAACCCACCAAACAAAATAATAAAGTCGTGTTTGGATATGAGGAAAATTCTTGTGCTTTCTTTCTTTTTATATATACATATATTTTTTTCCATTAATATTTGTTTGCATTTATTTACTATTAACATGTGTATGGATTTTATTTTTTGATTTTGTGAACTTAAATTGTTTGGTTTTGTATGTGCTCTCACATTACCAACAATAGGTGGCTCCACTTTTTGTGATCATTTTATTCGATTTTTCGTGCCGAAGGACACATGGCAGGTCACGATTGGGGCGTTCGAACGAATGCCGCATTCTTTTTGAGAAGAGATATGTACATTTAGATAGATGATGATAATGAAATATTATGGTAGGGCAGGCGATTCACGTGTACTTGTTTTTTTTGAGATTTTTGGTTTGTGTAAGGTTAAATTTGTTCACCAAACATGTCACAAGAAAATAGTTCTTTTTAAAGAATTTCTGCCTTTAAATTTGTCAACCTATGCATAATAATAATAATAATTTGTACGTGTACATTTCTTCATTATTCAATTTTAAAGTCCTATGCCGTATATGTATTACAAATTTATTAATATACAATACTCGTACTAGTTGCAACTTGCATCATATTTCTTCTTCCATTGAATATTATATTATCGGATTAGATATCTTATTCATATTTCAAATGTAATACTTGATTTTGATATGTTCTAATAAATCGTTACCCATTCATATATATATGACAAAAATTGAGATGATTCAATGGTAAACATCTTATATCTCACACCAGCGTGATGATGGATTCGATTTATGTTTTCTTCCTTCAACCCTTGAATTTTTAATTCATTCACTAAATTAAAAAAAATCATCAATTTTTTCTAATTGAAATCTAATAAATATATTGGTAAGTTGGTTGTTCACAAAATCCTTATTAAAAACTTAAAACAATACCGATCAAAAGTAAGGATATTTTTTGTTATCTTACACACTAGCTATTTGTATAGTTCTATTAGGGAATCTTGCAATAGTTTTGAACTTTAATCTTTTTAACTTTTTGTTTACCTTTATACTAGTGGATTTGATGGATTGAATTTCAAAAATTATTAACGGTTAATAATGATATAGTTTCTATATGTTAACATGACCCTTTTGGAATCGAAAATTTAATTATTGATATTCAAAAAAAGATGTTGCATAAAAACACTTCCAAAAATTATTGTGCCTACAAACAGTAAATAATAATGATAATAATAATAATAATAAAATCTAAAAAGGGAAATTTAAAAAAAATGGTAGAGAAGATACCCATTTAGCTTTTTTGGATATACAATAATTTGGTTTGTCTTACAATAATAAGAATTGTGATTGACACAAACTATGCTTTCTTCATCAAAATATCACTTTCTCATGTTAGTGCTCACCTACTAACGAAATAGAAATATATCAACACCCCGTAACTTCTCATTTTCAACGTAAAAAATCATATAAGTTATGACGTTCTGATTTAACGTACGGACATTCGAACACATTTAAAGATAATACCATCATATGATTGTTGTATAAACTTTCTCAAACCTTGATGTAAATGAGATTCGATCTTAAAACCAAACTTCTCAACTTATGTTTTTTTTTTCCGAATGTTAAATCTCACCGATCGTAATGGTTGTTAACTGACTTAATAACGTTAGTAAATTGTGTAATAGCATGATCATCTACCCTACCATCATTGTAGACTAATGACAAAGGAAGATATTCTCAAAAGGGTTATTTTGGTGATGAAAACATAAATGTACATTAATATGAGTAAACATCCAACGGTTCTTATTCAATGAAAACGAGAACATAAATTCACATTAATGAGAGAGTAGACAATAAACATCTAAGGGTTCATCATGATCATCATTTCAGATGGTATAAAGTTATTGTTAGATATCTACAAGTGGGAATTTTGTGAGTGATTCAGGATGCCTATTAGATTACAACATTAAATTTGGTATCCGCTCATTTAATATTTATACGTTCATATGTAAACAATAGTAAAATCACCTCTTATAGTCACTATTTATTAACATTCACTCTTTTCTGAGTATTTGTATGTTCTCTTTTCACATATGTGATAGAAGTTCGAATCTTACATTCGTTTATAACAACACTAAGTTTAGGGAGTGTAAAAGCAAAGTTTAGAGTCTTATCTTAATAAAATCACAAATATGAGGAGATTAAAGACCTCTCCTTTATAGCGGAAGTTGCTATTAGATCAAAACTATGTTCTAACTTTTAATGGTTAATCTCGTCACGTTTCAACGGATCCCTAACTCATTTATTTTGATATTATCTAAGTACGAAAATATCAAAAGTTTGTGATTTTCTATTTATTACCATTCTAAAGAAATGGGATCGGATATAGACATAAATTCAATAATAATTGTTGATCCAACAAAAAGGAGAATCAATAAATTGAGATCAGAGAGGTGTGTTGGATTTGATGGGGGTGAATAGATTATCACAACCATGCCACCTAAAAGCAGGATATGAAAAATCCTGTCACAACCAACAACGGAATTTACCATTACATAGTCATAACTCATACACATAAAGTGAAAACTTTTTTATGATTTTTCTATTTGTTTGGTTATTGTGCTTTAAATGCTCTCTCATCGGTTTCAAACATCAATATAAAATCGTCTCAAAATAATAGTAATTTGTTCAACTAATGGATTTTTTTTATTATTTTAAGTTTAATGTATTTTTAGTCGCAATAATGGTATGTATTAGAAAATGTTACGTTGGGTCAAATGATTTGTAACGGTTCGTAGCAATAGAAAACGCCTTTAAAGGGTTATAAAATGATACTATAGATAATATAAAAAATTTAAACCATTTAACAAATCGTTTGAGATTTAAAAATAAATAAATAAATTGATATTTACAACATATTGAATAGTATATTTTTCTTGATTTTTAAGTAAATTGTTTTATACATTTTAATTTGTTACAACAAATGTTATAAAATTAATAATAATAAAATTGACCGTGCCATGCTATAAATATTCCCAAAGCACCTTCTGGATAAATTTTATCTTATACTTGAGAATAATCCTGAATATAATTAGTTTAAAAATCGACATAATTAAGACTGGATTATAAGTCTTCCATTATCAAATACTACTATTGCAGCCATACAGTTAATTTATCATGCAAGAAAATGATTTCCTTACACTTAATTTTTTTTTTTTTTTTTTTTTTTTTACAAATAACACGAGACTCAAAAGTCCAAAGTCGAAACCCAATATCAAAGATGGAAAACAATCAGACATGGACCTTATAATTTATATACAATTATAAAATGTATGAATTAGGGAAGAATGAAAGCAAAGTCACACTCTGTCATCAATTTTATTTTTCTGTTCATAAAAATATAGTGTCTGCTGTGCTTTTATTATATTGCATCAAACTTTACGATAATAAAAATAAAATAAAAAATGTGGCATAAAGTTTGGAATGAAAGGTCACGTGCCTTGCATGACTTGCAACAATAAAGCAAAGAAAAAGGAGAACACATAATTTTTGTTGTTGAAAATATGTTTTAGGATTTTTCCAAACTAGGTACAAGCTTCTAGCTAGTTATCAAAATTCAAAGACACCCATTTGAATATAAAGGCAAATGGTGAATATTCTCAATGTCATTATGATCGGAAAGAATTGACTTGTTTTTTTTCGAGTTCGGATTCAATCCTAGTCTAACTTTTTTTTTTGAACTTTTCTTAATATAGTGATACCTAAATATAAAAAAGTATTACATGGTCAAGATCTTTTAGAACATCTCGAATGCTATTATGCATTTGGAGAAAATTGAATGCCATATAGGATAGTTAGATAATGAAGTAGAAAAAACCTCTCCAATGCAATTATCTAACTTGATTATGAAGGTGATGTGGCAAAAAAAAAAGTTAGAGAATATTGAGTTGAGTTTCTAGAATTAGAAACTCTTCTAGAAATGCTGACTAGGATTTCTAACTTTTTCCCACCAATAATATTACATCTCATTTAATGGTAAAATAAAAGAGTAGAGAGAATGTTGTACCATATTGAATAAATAAATTGATATTTACAACATATTGAATAGTATAGTGTTCTTGATTTTTAAGTATCTTGTTTTATACATTCACAACAAATGTTATACAATTAATAATAATTGACGATTCCATACTATAAATCAGTGTTCTTTTTTAACTCTTTTTTAATGAATAAATCGGTGTTCTAGTAGACACTAAGCTTAGACCGTCTTACATGGCCAGTCTCGACAATTAATTTGTACAACAAATGTTACACAATTAATAATAATTGACCATTCCATACTATAAATTAGTATTCTTTTTTAACTTTTTTTAATGAATAAATCAGTGTTCTAGTAGACACTAAACTTAGACCGCCCTATATGACCGGTCCTGACATTGTTGGGGCCTAGAGTGAAAATGTAAAAATGGGCTCTATAAATTTTTAAATATATTCTATACATATAATGAAAAAAAAATGAATTAGACCATTCATAGTCACATTTTTTTTTTATATATTCTATACATATAATTGGAAAAAAAATTGGACCCTTCAAAGTCACAAATCTTTTTTCATTGGCTATTACAACTCACAACATGTCCAAATTTATATATCCAAAATCCAAAACTATATATTAAATTTAATAAAAACAATTTGAAGCCCGAGGCGGTTGCACTCGGAGTACCACCCCAGGGCAGCCCCTGCCGCCCTAGCCGTTCAGATAGTAAAACCGAATAAACTAAAACGGCTAGTGTCGTTTTGAATTTTTTTTCTTAAAAAAAATTTACCGGTTAGAGTTGTCTCGGCTTAGCGGCCTAGGAGCATGACTGTCTAAGGTTTTGGCAGCCACCTATGCCGATTAATAGAACCATGCTATAAGTATTCCCAAAGAACCTTCCAAATATCAATCCACACAAGTAGATATACACACACACACACACACATATATATATATATATATATATATATATATATAATGAACACATTTAATGAAATTGCATGCAATTGAATGGTTTTTGATGACATTTTTTGTATGTATCCTAAAAAAATTAAAATACAAAATTTTGGAAATTTTTTAGATTTGAGAACTATTTTTTCTTATATTTCTTTATTTTTAAATGTTTTACCTTTAAAAAAAAGTCGAAAAAATTAGTTCTTGTACCTGAAAATTTTTTAAATTTTTTCCACAATTGTATTTCAATGTTTTTATTATATATACAAAAATTCACATCAAAATTCAATATATTTCATTAAATTTAATTAAAAAAGTTTTAAAGTGTGCATCGTAAAAAGTTCTTATTGAAAAATTTATATATATATATATATATATATATATATAGTCTATTTGTTTTCTGTGTTGGATTGTGACTCTATATTGTTATAAAAAAAATGTATGAATCTTATTCTTAAGAATAACCCTAAATATAATTAATTTATAAGTCGACATAAAAACGCTATCATAAGTCTTCCATAATCAAATACTACAGCTCTAGTCCAGAGAGTTAATTTATAATGTTAGAAAAATATCTCTCTACGCTCTAGTCTCGAAAGTTGAAACCTAATATCAAACATGGAAGGCATGCATTTTATAAAATGTATGAATTCGGGAAGAATGAAAGCAAAGTCGACTCACACACGCACTCTTTGTCATTAATATTATTTTTCTGTTCACAAAAATTTATTGTCTGATGTACTTTTATTGCATCAAACTTTATTTAAAAAACAAAATAAAAAAATGTGATATAAATTTTGGATTTTGGAATGGAAGGTCACGTGGCTTGCATGAGTTGCTTCAATAAAGCAAAGGAAAAGGAGAACACATAATTTTTGTTGTTGAAACTTGGAAGTATGATTTAGGATTTTCCCAACAAGGTACAAGCTTCTAGCTAGTCATCAGAATGCATATAAAGTCAAATGTTGAATATAAAGTCACTATGATTGGAAACTATTCGACTTACTATTTATTTTTTCTTAGTTCGGACTCAATCTTAGGAGGGTGTATTCAATTAGGATTTCAAAAGATTTTTAATGACTTTTTTAAGTGGATGACTTTTACAGATTTTTATGAACTTTTATGGACTTTTATAGACTTTACAGAATTATGAAAAACTTTCATA
Organism: Dipteronia sinensis; assembly: GCA_033220585.1. Classification (NCBI taxonomy): domain Eukaryota; kingdom Viridiplantae; phylum Streptophyta; class Magnoliopsida; order Sapindales; family Sapindaceae; genus Dipteronia; species Dipteronia sinensis. The sequence continues at coordinate 5,712,446 of CM065639.1, read as the reverse complement.
GACTTTCATTTTAAAATACTTTTATAGACTTTCATTTTAAAAGACTTTTATAGACTTTCATTTCAAATGACTTTCAGATACTTTTATTTTAAAAGACTTTCATAGACATTTATAAACATTTATTGGTTTTTAAATTTGATATATACTTTGTTTTAACAAAATTATACAGATTTCTCATATCAATAAAAATATATTTTTTACAAGAATTAAAAAATCATTGTTAATTAAACTTGACAAAAACATTCTTGCCTATATATGTGATTTTAAATTTTTTATTTGTAATTTTATTATATTTTGCATCATAAAGACATTATGCACCTAATTTTTTTTTAATAATTAGTCAAAATTGTATTTGTTTTTTATAATTAGTCAAAATATTATAAATTTTATTTTAGAATAAATGTAGCAAATCGACAATAATATTAACGTTTACATATCTCTACGAAAGTATGACAATGAGTATAAAAAATAAAACAAAAATTAATTCAGGTTACGAAAGATAAAACATAAAAACCGCACATAGTTGTTGAACAAGATTTATGCATAAAAGTGGGTGATTTGATATTGATCATAATTACATGGAGCCACGCTCATGCTCGACTTTGATTACGACATATTGGCATGATTGAGTAGTGAATTTTGTCTTTTATTATTTTTAATTAACATAAATGAAGTTCGTTTGATTTGTTTCGGTGTTATTTAGTTGTTTTGAAAATAGAGGTAAAAAAAATGAAATCTCTCATTCTTAATTGCATAGCCTATAGAGAGTTGTTTTATATTATTTTTAGTTAATTTTTATTTTTTGTTATAGATCGTTAATGTTTTTATGTTTTTTTATAATGTTTATTAATTTTATTTTATTTGTAAAATATGTGTGTTCTTTTACTTGAAAATATAACATATGTTTGATGGTTAATGTTTTTCAAAGAGTTTTATGTTTTTCTTATAAAGTTAAATTCTTTTTTTTATATATAAAAAAAAGTCATTCAAAGTCTTTGGTAGGAATGAAAGACAAATTGTGAGATTTATTATATTTAAAAGTCATTGAGATTTTGAATACCTCATAACTTTCATAGACTGTTAAAAAGTTTTGATTGAATACCACATGACTTTTATAGAGTCTTTAAAAGTCTACATTGAATACACCCAAACTTTTTAATTCCATAAAAGTCATTAAAAGTCTTTTGAAATCTTAATTGAATACACCCCCCTTAATCTCTATCGAACTTTTCTTAATATAGTGATACTAAAACATAAAAAATTATATTTTTTTAATATAGTGATTATCTAAACATAAATAATACCTAAATATAAATTAAGTTTTCTTTTCCGTCATAGAATTTCTTATTCATAATTTAAAAATAGTCAAACAAAAATCCAGACCAAAAGGAGGATTCAAACTTCTATTTTTCAAAATGGTTAATACTATTAGTAAATTATTTATTTATTGAGTCCTAGACCATCCGACAAAAAATATTAAAATTCAATTGGTTTGTATACAACTAAATTTAATTTAACATAAGATAAATAATTTTTAAATTAACTATACCCCTATCTACAATAAAATGACAAATATTTCAATAAAAAAAGTCATGAACCAATTTGATTGGGAGGTCCTATACTCCTATGTTCCATTTCTTATATTAATATTAAAATATGCCTTCATTGTCAACTTTATTTTTTTACAATCAATTACAAAAGCTGTTAAGATTAATAGTGGTTTAATAACGTAAAAGTCTAATAAAATTCATTAAAAAAAAAGAAGAAGATATGAACAAGTTGACAGTGCTTCAAGTTTTACCTTTAACGTCATTATACTCTATTATAGATTTTCAGCCAACTAAAATTGATCGATCATATATAAATATACATAATCATGATTTTACTCCACTCTTTATGGTCTACTATTCGGATAGTCATAGTAATTCTAGACACCATTTGGAACAGAAGCATTTATTAGATAAAAGATCAACAAAAATTTTACCCATTGCTCCGGCGATTAATGATAAACTCGATGGATCGCATGGTAACTATTTCGACAATAGGCAAGAACTTTTTTTTCTTGAAATAATAATATAAGGTGAAACCCGAACCCATCTCATAAGTACAAAGTTATGGGTTGTTTGTTTTTTTCATTTAAAACTTAATGAGTTTGAATTATAATTATTAAATTGTTTTATTTGTTTTTTTAAGTGGTCAAACAACTTAAAAAAACAAAAAAAAAACAACTTAAAATAAAATGAAAAAAATCCTGACTTTTCACTTAATTACAAATCACTTAATTGCATTAAATGTCATCCAAAATCTTTTCTTCCAATATTATCCCCCATATATAACATATTTCCAATTTCATCATAATTATATATGGTATATAAATCTTTATTTTATTATATTACTTATTTTAAATAGCTTTAAAAATAAAAAAGAACCCTAATTATTTCTCATATTGGTGTTTAATATCAATATTTTATTATGATATTAGGGTGATGTATTTATGTATTATTTTTTTAGAGTGTTTTGCGTGAGTTTTCCTGTTGTCCTTTTTGTTTTTTGAAAAAAAAACATTTTCTTTTCTTAATAAGAATGGAGTTTATTTATAATTGAAGAAGATCATGATCATATGTGTTCATATGTAATAATTATTTTTTGATTGTTTAATTCCATATTATATGTATAATTGTTTAACATGAGTATAAATGTAAAATTACTTAGTTTCAGACAATTTACTTTTAAAAAACAAACGTATTGACAATACATTCAGATGTGAGGGAAAAAAAACAAACATGTCATTCAAGTTCAGATTTCAGTCCCTGTTCAGTCTTCAGAAAAATTCAGGACTGTTCAGTCTTCGGTCAAAAAAACAAACGACCCCTTACTCTTCTGAAACAAATTTAAATTTGTTAAATTTGGACTTGGGTCATGTGATGGACTCATGGGCTGGTTTTTATTTAAAGCCCGGCAATTCAAACAAGTATTTGGATCCACCTTATCAACGGCCCAACAAAAAAGATGTAATCATGATCGAAGCTATCCTAAAAGATCTAACGGTCAAAAATTGGTAAAAATGTATCCGTTGGAGCCCTCTGCACTCTTTATAAATAAAGCAGGGTTTCGTTAGCAAAAATATCTTATTTTTCAAAAACTTCGATCAAATTCAGAGAATCAGAGCTGTGAAGAAATTGGTTAAGAGACTCTCTCATCCGTTGAAAGAAGAAATTGGTAATTTTTTGTTTTTTTGTTCGTGATTCTTATGTTTAGAGAAGTTTTTTTATTTTTTATTTTTTTATTTTGTTTAAAATCTATGAGTAGCCTAGTCAAGTCTTGATTTTGAAGATTCTTGTTGTTTTTTAGGGTTTAAGAAAACCAAGATTCGACATTGATTGAGTGGGTTCATTTTCTCAGAAGCCAAACGGTAAAATCAAATTGGTTATATCATATATAGTTTGGGTTTTATAAATATTTAAAGTGCTTTGTGGGTAGTTAGTTCACTGAGTGAGTTCAAGAAACAGCCTGTAACACAAGGTATTGGAATTTATTTTCCAATTTATTTTATTCTTTCGTTTTCTAGGCAACCAAACAGTGGATAAGAGGAAATTAAGATGGGTATTACTTTGTGGGGTTGTTCAGATTCTTTTTTTCTCTTTTAGGGGTTTTTTGTGTGTGTCTTGATTATGTTACCTTATATTATTTAATTGTAATGCAATTCAACAAAAGAAGACATATATACAGTAGATGGGACTGAGAGAGAGAGAGAGGTTTTCAATCTTAATTATTTTATAGCATTATGGATTCCTCTGTGGCTGATCAGGAACAGGGTTTGTTGTTATTTAAAAACTTATGTATTCGATTGCTTCGGTAGTAACAAAAATTGACTTGTTTTGAGTTCCATTTCTTACATTTATTGCCATTTTTTTTCTTAAGTTCTCATATCAGTTTTTGCCATTGTAGAACATTGACTTGTGAAGTTGCTTATACAGACATTTTCAATGGAATCACAAGTCGGTAACTTGATCTAATGAAAGATTAGATTTCCACCGTCCATCACATCAGATGAATGGTGGAGATCCAATGATCCAGATTGGATCTCCACTTAATAAAAAAAATTAAAACAAAACAAACTTCATTTTCTTCATGAAACCCATTAACCACTTAAACAAATTCTCTCTCTCTCTCTCTCTCATCCCTCCTCAACCAATCCCTAGCTCGAAGAATCGGTCTCTCCCTCTCGAATCCCTCCTGAACTAAACCCAACCACCAACAATAGCTAAACCCAAATCGAATTCCTCCAACCTTAAACCTTGAAAACCAGACCGCCGTCGATCCCTTTTTCTCTTTCTTCTAGCCAATTGCGGTTTGTGTTTTCTTGTTCTCTTCCATTTTCTCTTTCTTATGGCCGATAGCATTTTAAGTTTGGTGGAGAGAGAGACGAGCGGTGGCCGATCTCCTCACGGGGTGTTTTGGGGTAGCCGTCGGTGAGACGAGAAAGACCGGGTTTGGGTTTGAGAAAATTTCAACGCTGGATTTGAGTGTTAGGTTTTGGATTTGTTAACTTTTGCTTTTGGTGATTTTTTTTTGGATTTTTTTTTTCAAACTGGAACTGATTATGTTGTATTTGGCGTTGATGATGTTGGGTGATGAGGTTTGGGTTCTAGTGGGGTGGTAGTGGTGGTGGTGTATGGGAGATGATAGGGAGTTGGGTGAAGATGATGAACTAATGATCGATAAACTAATCATTTTTCTGGGAGATTTTTTATTTTTTATTTGTATGAAGATGATGAACCGATGATCAATGATTGTTTTTTTTAAGGACAAAAACAATAGTTGGCTTGTATCTTAGGTCTGAAAGTTAGCTTTTTTTTTTTTTTTTTGGTGATGATCGATAAACTGATGAACCGTCCATCTGGGTTGTATGAGAAGATGAAGTTTGTTTATAATGAAAATTAAAGAATTTTTTTTTGATTAGGTGGAGATCCAATCTGAGATCCAAGAATCTTTAATTTTCATTATTTTTTATTTTAGGTGGGGATCCAGCCATCCATCTTAATAATGGACCGTGGAGATCCAATCTCGTCCTCCACATTTAAATTTAATTTTTATTATATATATATATATCTATTTATTTCTGTTCGATTTATAAAATTTGGTTAGAGGGTATTTGTGATATATTATTATATTGTTTTCGGTTTGATGCAATTATGTATAGAATAAGGGGAACTTAGTGTAATTTGCCATGACAGAAAAATGGAGAGCGTTATAATTCCGTCAATCATTGCCAATTTTTGATAGTTTAGAGGGTTTAATGACGAAAAAAAAGTACATGGGTTAATGTGCAAATTCGGGCATAGTTCAGGGGGCATTGGTGCCAATTAGCCTTTATTTTATTTGCAGATTGCAATTACTAACTACTAAATTTCTAATTTTCTTCCAAATTTATTTCTATCAATTTTTTAACATTTTTTGTTCATGGAATTTTACAATTCAAATTTTTAAATGTCAAGTGGAAGTAGTGACAGTTCCAGGAGTTCCATTTCGATGAAAGGTAAGGGACGTATGATGGATAACCTCGGTCATGACGACCGCGTCTATCACGAGTATCTGAAACACCAAGTCTTTGTTAAAGACCTAGGCCTAAACTTTCCTCAATCTCATCCCTCTCTAAGAATTTCTGAACCCGATCCCGATGCCACCCCCATTTGACAAGCCAATCAGAAAATATGCCTGATCTTGGCCTTGATGGGCCTGATCCCTATCCCCCTCCAGATTTTGATTTTGATCCACATACAGAAGAAAAGTTACCGAAACAGATTAAATATGATCTATTCGTACTCCATATGAAGAAAGTTACGCAAGAAGAGGGAAGCATTGTAATGATTTGCAATTACTGCAAAAAAAGTATTTAAATGGCACAATTCTGGAGGATATGACACATATCGGAAGCATATAACGAATGCACATCCAGACGCACAAGCCAGATCCAATTCACAAGCTAAAATTTCCAGGTACACTACCCATAACCAACAATTATTTAAATATAGTGATACAAAAAATAGAGAAGAATTAGCTAGAATGGTTGCAGTAGAACATTTATCATTTAGTTTTGGTTAAAATGTTGGTTTTATTAATTATTGTCAACAAGCATTAAATCATGCTGCATGTCGTGTTCCTAGAGCCACGCTCACAGAAACACTTGAAAATATTTATGAAAAAGAAAAGAAAACGTTGGAAATATTTTGAAAAATATAATGGTCGTGTTTCCGTATGTGCCAACACATGGAGTGACCATTGCTAAATGCATTCATACTTAGGTGTCACTTGTCATTATATAGATAATGCATGAACTATCCAAAAAAGAATTCGACTATCCAAAAAAGAATTCTTACATTTAGAGTTTTTGATGATAAACACATTGCTGCTAATATTTTTAAACAGCTTAGAATTATTTTTGTAGCGTATTAAATTGATAAAAGAAAATTTTGCAATTGGTTTTGATAATGCTTCTAACAATACCGCTGCTATTCCTGCTTTGATTGAATTATGTAAACCTTATCTTGGCGGTAAATTTTTTCATCAAAGATGTGCATGCTATGTTTTCAATTTATGTGTTAAAAAAGGATTAAAAACTCTTGAACAATTTATTCAACCTATTAAAGATGCCCTCTATTTTTTGTGGAAACATTCTTCTGTAATGAAAGTACGGGCAACATATTGCAAACAAAAAGGTAGGCGTGTCATTAGATTTCCTTGTGATGTTCCAACACGTTGACACGCTGCTTATAAATTGCTTGCTAGAAGTTATGAATATAAAGATTTATTATTTACTTTTATTCAATATTATGTTAGTCACATTAATCTTTATCAAAGTTGTTGGGATGTTTGTAACAGTGTTTGTGGTTTGTTAAAATTTTTTAATAATGCTACTAGCAATTTATTTGGTGTTTATTATCCTATAATTAATTTATTTATTATTGAGAGTCTTAATATTGCTGAAGTCTTTGCTCATTGTGAATCCGACTCACAATTACTGGAGTCTGTTACTGCTATGAAGGAAAAATAGTTAGAATATTATAAGGAGTTTCCAAATATTTATTTGATTACCATGTGTTTTGATCCACGTTGTAGATTAGAAAGTTTGTTTGATTATCTATCTGCTTATTATGAACAAGGTTTAAAAATAGATTATGATGTTGATATGTGTTGTGCTAGGGTTAAGACATTATTGTATGATTTATATGATAAATATATCTTAGAGTTTATGGTCCATCACCGAACATAGATGTTCCACAAACTCAAAATATATCTCATTCCTCATCATCCTCCGAATTTATTAGTTTAAGGTATAATCTGTTATCCAAAAAAACCAAAAAATTACGAAGTTCTTCTTCATCAACCCCTGCCACATATTCTGAACTTGAATCATATCTAAGTACCTATTTTGAGTTTATAGAAGATATTGAAGTTACAAATTTTGATATCCTATACTGGTGGAATGATCATGAAAGGTATTTTTCAATCTTGGTTATGATAGTCAAACAAATTCTTTCAACACCAGTTTTTACGGTGGCGGTGGAATAACAGTTTTACGCTGGTGGAAATATTCTGGACCCAAGACGTTCGCTTATAAGTCCGAAATCACTTCAGATGCAAGCTTGTGTTGATGATTGGACGAAGACATAATATAGACAACAAGATTCCTTTAAAGATGACCAACCGGCTGAAAGTCGAACGGATGATCATGGCAACAATTAGTCCACGCTATCCCCAAACCTGCAATTAAAGGTAAGAGAACTACGTGGTCTTTGATTCCTCTAAACTAGACATGATGCCGGTTTTGGTTCCAGTTCCTTTCTTTTTAAAATTTTAATTTAATCTTATTTCATAAAAACATTAGCCATGTAAAACTGTAATTTGTAAATGCATTTTATTAGGTCACCCGCTGACCCGCGAAATAAAAAAAATAAAAAAAATGACAAATTAAAATAAAACTAAAAAAATGTAAAATTGGTCTTGCACTTAATTTTTACAACAATTAAGTTGTCTGCGTATATTTTTAGAATTTGGATCCTCTACTGATTTGATATTTTCCTGACTTCATCTAATCTCATGACACATAAGCATTGAAATGAATGAGTGATTAGAATTTGGATCCTCTACTGATCTGATCATTTTCCTGACTTCATCTAATCTCATGACACATAAGCATTGCAATGAATGAGTGATTAAGATGTGATTTGTTTTCACAACCACTTTATCAACAACCAATCACATGCTTTAAAAAGGCCGGGAAAAAGATCAGATCAACAGAGGATCCAAATCTATACTTTTAAGGGTTTAGAGGAATCAAAAGCCACGTAGTTCTCTTACCTTTTATTGCAGATTTGGAGATGGCGTGGACTGATTGTTGCCATGATCATCCATTCGACTTTCAGCCGGTTGGTCATATTTAAAGAAATCGTAAGGTTCCTTTTGATCGATTTCTTGTTGTCTATATTGTGCCTTCGTCCAATCATCGACACAATCTTGCATTTGAAGTGATTTCGGACTCATAAGCGAACGTCTTGGGTCCAGAATATTACCACCGGCGTTGAACTGTTGTTCCACCACCACCGTAAAAACTGGTGTTGAAGAGTTTTTTTTGGCTATGATAGCCAATATTGGAAAGTACCTTTCATGCTCATTCCACCAGTTTAGGATATCAAAAGAGGTACTTAGATAATATTCAATCTCATAATATGTGGTGGAGCTTGATGAAGAAGAACCTCGTAATCTTTTTTTTTATAACAGATTATACCTTAAACTAATAAATCCGGAGGATGATGAGGAATGTGATACATTTTGAGTTTGTGGAACATCTATGATCAGTGATGGACCATAAACTCTAAGATATTCATCATATAAACCATACAATAATGTCTTAACCCTAGCACAACACATATCAACATCATAATCTATTTTTAAACCTTGTTTATAATAATCAGATAGATAATCAGAAAAACTTTCTAATGTACAGCGTGGATCTAAACACATGGCAATCGAATAAATATTTAGAAACTTCTTCTAACCATTTTTCTTTCATAGCAGTAACAGGCTCCAGTAAGTGTGAGTCAGATTCACAATGAGCAAAGGCACCAGCAATATTAAGACTCTGAATAATAAATAAATTAGTTGTAGGATAATAAACACCAGATAAATTGTTAGTAGCATTATTAAAAACTTTTAACAAACCACAAACATTGTTACAAACATCCCAATGACTTTGATGAAAATTAATGTGACTAATATGATATTGAATAAAAGTAACTGATAAATCTCAATATTCATAACTTATAGCAAACAATTTATAAGTAGAATATCAACGTGTTGGAACATCGTGAGGAGCAAGCAATTTATAAGTAGCATTAATAAAAAGATAAGGTTTGCATAATTCAATTAAAGCAGGAATAACAACGGTATTGTTAGAAGCATTATCAAAGCCAATTGCAAAAATTTTGTTACCAATTTCATACTCTGCAAAAATAATTCTAAGATGTCTAAAAATATTAGTAGCAGTGTGTTTATCATCAAAAACTATAAATGCAAGAATTCTTTTTTGGATAGTCCATGTAATTGGAAGTGACACCTAAGTATGAATGCATTTACCAATGGTCACTCCATATGTCGGCACATACGGAAACACGACCATTATATTTTTCAAAATATTTTTCCAACATTTTCTTTTCTTTTTCATAAATGTTTTCAAGCGTTTCTGTGAGTGTGGCTCTAGGAACACGGCATGCAACATAATTTAATGCTCGTTGACAATAGTTAATAAAACCAATATTTTCACCAAAACCAATTAGTGTTCTACTGCAACCATACCTGGAAATTTGAACTTGTGAACTGGATCTGGCCTGTGCGTCTGGATGTTCGTTCATTATATGCTTCCGATATTTGTTATATCCTCCAGATTTGTACCATTTAAATACTTTTTTTTTGCAGTAACTGCAAATCAATACAATGCTTTAATCTTCTTGCGTAACTTTCTTCATATGGAGTACGAAGAGATTCGATTTGACTTGTTTTGGTAACTTTTCTTTCGTATGTGGATCAAAATCAAAATCTAGAGGGGGGTGGGGATCAGGCCCAAGATCAGACATATTTTCTGATTGGCTTGTCAAATGAGGGGTGGCATCAGGATCGAGTTCAGAAATTCTTAGAGAGGGGTGAGATTAAGGAAAGTTTAAGCCTAGGTATTCAGCAAAGACGTAGATACTCATGATAGGCGCGGTCATCATGACCGAGATTATCCATCATACGACCCTTGCCTTTCATTGAAATAGAACGCCTGAGACCGTCATCACTTCCACTTGCCATTTTAAAAATTGAAAAATTCCTTGAACAAAAAATGTTAACAAATTGATGGAAATAAATTTGGAAGAAAATTAGAAACTTAGTAGCTAGCAATTGCAATTTGAAAATAAAATAAATTGGAATTTGGAAACTTAGTAATTGTAATAAATTGCAAATAAAATAAATTGTATATAAATGAAATTTGAAAATTAGTAATTTAATTGCAAATTAAATAAATTAGAAATAAGATAAATTGCAAATAAAATAAATTAGAAACTTAGTAATTTCAAATAAAATAAATTGGAAACTTTGAGAGTTGGAGAATTGAAAATTGAGAGAGAATTGAGGAAATTGGAGGGCCCAACGATCCAGTGAATAAAAAAAACGTTGGAGCCGTCCGGTTTGAACCGGACCGGAACCGGCGCCATGTCTACTCCAAAACCCTTAAGAGGATACATAGGCAATTTAATTGTGGTAAAAAGTAAGTGCAAAGCTAATTTTACATTTTTTTGTTTTATTTTATTTTAATTTTTTAATTTGTCATTTATTTATTTTATTTTATTTCACGGGTCGGCGGGTGACCCAATAAATACATCTGCAAATTACAATTTTACATGGCTAATATTTTTATGAAATAAGATTTAAATTAAATTAAAAAAAGGAACCGAACCTTCGGAACCGGAACCGACGTCATGTCTATCCGAGAGACATATGGTGAGTCACAATTTCAGACAAACACTGCATTTTCATAATCATGATTTGCCTGTCATTAATTTAGAAAATTTATCTGGTTAACTCTATGGTACTACTTACGGTACTACTTACACTTGGAAGATTTATACATTTTTTAAGGTCAAGGATGATGTCATCATCGACCCTTTTTTTTGAGCGAAGGATGGTGATGTCATCCTCACCTTTTCTTGGGACAAGGATGAATGATGTCATCCTCGACTCTTTTTTTCCTTCTTATATTCGGTAGTGCCTCTACTTCATTTTTCATCTTTTTGTCGACCTCCCCATGTTTTTGCAGGGGTTAAGTCATTTCGACTTTACTTTTTGCAGCATCTTTACAAGGTTAAGTCATTTCTACTTTACTTTATGCAATATCTTTGCAAGGTTAAGTCATTTCGACGTTACTTTATACAACAATGAGTGGTTACTTTATTCTTTTTTATTCGATCATCTGGAGGGTTGTCCTCCGTATAAATATCGTTTCGTAGAAGTCTCAGTTCACATCACTACCAAATCTTTCTCCAACTTATCTTTAGACGATCAACATGTATATATTCATATCTTTTCTTATCTTTCATTTCGTTTGTGTCTTGTTTATCAATCAATTTATTTATTATTTTATACATGTAAAGATGGATGAATCTGAGTTTGAATTCGAGGGTTATAAAGAGGAGGAGGAGGAGGACGTCAGATGCGATGAGCCTTAAGACCTTACAATTGTAACGACACTTGCTTCTGTTAGGATCCATAGACCTAAGTTATTATTTTATACATGTAAAGATGGATGAACCTGAGTTTGAATTCGAGGGTTATGAAGAGGACGAGGAGGGGGAGGATGACGTTGGATACATCGAGCCCCCTTAAGTCCTTACAATTGTAACAACAATTGCTTTTGTCTGGAGCTATAGACCTCGTAACTATCTTTCTCTTCCTAACTGTGGCTATCAAATAGATACTATCCAATCAATTGTGTCTGCTAACATGCTTAAAAATTTAAAAATAACTTTTTTCCATACCTAGTATTATTTTTCTCCAGTTACCTCGAGATAATGATATGCCGAGTTTTTCTCGAGAAGATAAAGTAACCTTTTGTTCCTATTTTTTAAGTTTGGCGTTAGACTTCTCCTCCACCCTTTATTAGTCGTATACTTTATCATTATAGACTTGCTCCATCCCAACTGTGTCCCAATGGCATGAAGATTTTGATTGCCACCTTGGCCTTGTTTAAATCGATGCATGACGACGATTCTTCATTGGCTGAATTTCAATATCTAAATTGATTGTAAGCTAGCACTCGTCCAAGATGGTACTATTTTCATCCTTGGCCCAACGTGTCAAAAATAATACTTGACCTTCCTAATAATAATAAAAATTGGAAATCGAAATGGTCTCCGATACGGAAAATACCTTGTTAACTCGATCAGTTTCGGGATCACGGAGCACGGTAACAGACAAATTCGACACTATAAGAACACGATAATCAGTTATTGAATGGAGTGCGTTTATAGGAATATGTATAATAATAATAAAATATACAATAATAAGAGAACAACAACTAGACCTGGAAACCCAAAATAAGTAGGCACTAATTTTATGATTCCATCATCAAGAAGCTCCCCACCCCAACACCCTGAAATAAAAAACCATTTCCATTTCCGATATTTATTATTATCAGGAAGGTCAAGTATTAGTTTTGACACGTTGGGCCGATGGTGAAAATAATACCATCCTGGACGCGTGCTAGCTTTTAAGCAATTTAGATATTGAAATTCGGCTATGGAGGGATTGTCTTCATGCATTGATTTAAACAAGGCCAAGGTGGCAGTCAAAATCTTGTAGCCATTGGGACACAGTTGGGATAGAGCAAGTCTTAAATGAGAAAGTATATAACTAATAAATGGATGGAGGGGAAGTCTAACGCCAAACTTAAAAAAATCGTATCAAAATGTTACTTTATCTTTAGAGGAAAACTCGGCATATCATTATCCCGAGGTAATGGGAGAAAAATGGTACTGGAATGGAAAAAGTTCTTTTCAAATTTTTAAGCATGTTAGTAGACATAATGGATTGGATAGTATCTATTTCATAGCCACAGTTAGGAAGAGAAAACGGCTACGAGGTCTATGGCTCCCGGCAGAAGTGAGTTCCGTAACAATTGTAAAAACTTTAGGGGGCTCGTCGTATCCGACGTCTTTCTCCTCCTCTTCATAGCCCTCGAATTCAAACTTAGGTTCATTCATCTTTACATATATAGAATAGTAAAAACATAAATAAATTGATTGATAAACAAGACACAAACGGAATGAAAATAAGAAAATATATGAATATATACTTGTTGATCGTCTAAAGATAGGTTGGGGAAAGAGTTGATAGTGTTGTGAACTGAGACTTGTATGAGTGCCATGTACGTAGGGCACCTGTACAACGCCATAACTTGATTTTACCTTCACTAATTCCTGTTTTGCCCCCAATTCTTCCTTTCTCTACAATAATGCCCTTGGATGCCTAAGAACCTGCACAAACTTATTTAAACATTAAATATATCGGTTTTATCCAGAAAACAAATGCAAACAGTAGGAAGATGGGGCTACACCAAGTGTAGAAATGGGCCTTATCAGGCCGCAATTTGACCTATGGGCCTTTGCATCTCTTTCATGGTTCTAGATGACTTCATTTCCAACACGGCCCAAATTTTATATTGATTGGCCTCGATTCCTCTCTGACTGACCATGAATCCAAGAAACTTTCCAGATGACACTTCAAATGCTCATTTTTCTGGATTAAACTTCATCTAATGTTTTTTTCAGCACTTCAAACGTTTCGCAGATATGGTCAATAAGCTCGATTGATCTTAATGACTTTGTCAACATGTCATCGTTGTATACTTCCATTGTTTTTCTAAGTTGCTAACTGGGGATTCTATTCATGAACCTTAGATAGTTTGCCTCATCATTCTTTAAACCAAATAGCATGACCCGATAACAATATGACATTGTATATGTGATAAATGTGGTTTTTTCCTGGGTCCGATGAGTACATGATAATTTGATTGTAGCCCTAAAATACATATGTGAAACTGAGTGTTTCATGTCCTGCTGTTGCGTCTACAATTTGATCAATTGTGGGAAGTGGGAAACTATCTTTAGGGCACACTTTGTTTAAATCGGTGAAGTCAACACACATTCTCCACTTCCCGTTGGCTTTCGTTACCAACACCACATTGGCAATCTATTTCGGATACTCCACCTCTCGGATGAATATTACCTTTAGCAACTTATCCACTTCCTGATTGATTGCTTTATATCTCTCCTGATTGAACAACCATGGTGGGTTGCAGTTTTAGAATCGATGTCTGGCATCCCCTCATGAGACCATGCAATAACCTTAGAGTTTTCCCTTAGGAATGTCTCTAGTTCTACATTCACATTGAGTGGAAGTGTGGATCCAATTCAGATCACTTTTTATTGGATCGTCTGGCCTTATTTGAATAAGATTTAGTTCTTCTATTGGCTATGCTTTTTCTTGTAGCGCTATTGTTTTTCGTATCCATTCCGTCGAATATGTTATCATTGGTGATTCGTGGGTCTATGTCGCTGACCTGAAATTTCTCTTTCACTGAAGTGGCATAACATCTTTGAGTGGATTCTTAATCTCCTCGGATGGTCTCGATTTTCTCACATGTAGGGATTTTCATTATATTATGGTAAAATGAGACCTCAGCCTTAGTTGAAACTAGAAATGTCCTTACAAGGATCACCGAATATACACAATGAGCATCGACCACCACATAGGTAATTATTGTAGTAAACTGGTCGGGACCTTCGCCGAAAGTTATTGGGATGTCCACTATTCCGAGAGGCTAGATGCAATCCCCGATAAATCCATACAAGGGTTTATTCACTTCTTTTAACCCTATCTTTTCAATTCCAAGTTGATCCAACGTCTTCTTGTATATGATGTCCACATAACCCCCTGTATCTACTATTATGCGAGGGATTGTTTTTTTGGTGATTGTTAGAGATATCACGAGAGCATCATCAAGCGGATGTGCTACTCCCTTGGAATCCTTATCGGTGAAAATTATAGGTGTGGTGTGCATTTTCCGCCTCTTTGAGGTTTGAAAGTGATTCACTAGCAGACATGCACGATTGACCATAGTACTTCTTGAATAAGCTTTCCTAGCTCGATTCGAAACTCCGGCTAACATTGGTCCTCCGGTTATGGTATGAACCACATGTGCCTTTCCCTTGTCATTTTTCCTAGGATGATCTCTTTCCATTATTTCTGGCACTTGTTGCCGAGCTTCTCATGTAGTATTAACAAACTCTTTTATAAGTAGCCGTTTCAAATTAAAGTTTCAATGTGATCTTTCAGATGGAAGCATTCTGAAGTGTTATGATCGATATCCTGATGGAAGTCGCAATATTTTTCTTAGTTCTTTCGGTTGGGACCACCTTTCAGAGGCTCAGGCTTTGTCAAAAGCCCAGTTTCATGAATGGCTATAAGGATTTGTTCTAGAGTAGCATTCAATGTGTGGTAATTTGCATATTTCGAATTCCATGTTCGAGCTCGTCTAAATTTTTTTGCATGCATTTCGTTTGGAACATCTATCACGGGTTGAGGTTAAAGGATTGGTGCTTTCAGTTGGTCGTGTCTTCGAGGTTGCAATCGAGGAATTCCTCTGGTGACCATAGGGCGACCATTTCGATCCCCTTGAATTTCTTTCTTTCTCATCCTTTTTTTCTTTCTTAGAACCATACTCAGTTTTTTGTGGCCTTCTTTAGCTTTAGCTGCTCTTCAGTTTCAACAAAACGTAAAGCGCGTTCATAGGATTCAGTGTAGTCTTTCGGTCGGAAATCTTGAAAATTGAACCATAGCCAACATATTCATATGTTCCAAATGAAGTCTTCAAGGGTGTTTTCCTCGTCGTATGCCCCTAGGTTGATTACCTCCTTATGGAACCTCTCGACATACTCCTTAAGGTTTCTGACTCACCCTGATTGACATCATGCAAAACATTTGGCTTTCTTTCCACATGACGAGCTCTTTTAAACCTTGTGATAAATTCTCGACACATTTGTGAGAAATTTTGGATGCTGATCGGCTTGAGCTTATTGAATCATTTCAAAGTTGTTCCTCCTAAAGTGAGAGGGAAAAACTTGCACATCACATCCCCACTAACCCCTCGAACCTCCATGAGTCCTCGGTAGAGTTGCAAGTGGATCATGGGATTTGAATGTCCTTCATAGTGAGAACTTTGAGGCATTTCAAACCTTCTATGAGCAATAACCTCACGAATTCAGGCTACAAAAGAGATTGTAGCTTAACATGTGGGTCAGAATTGCGATTCTCGGTTTGGTTTCTTTGCATGCCTGAGATGCGTTCTTCTACCCTCCTGAGGTAGTCATATGTAAGTATCGAGAATGACGAGAGTCATTCATTTCAACTTCACACGTTTGCTGTCGTGTCCGATGTTCGTTACTAGCGTGACAACGTGGCATATTCCTCGAGTGGCTCCGTTAAACTCTAGGTCGAGAGCTACTGTGTTGGCTTTCGGCCAGGGCTTGAGGTTCACTTATTCTACTTTCTTCTCGATATTTATACATCTGATTCTAGTCTTTTCGTATGTTTCCTTCAAAATTCTCTAATTCTTCATTTTCACGATAAGTTTCCTTTCTTTCGGGACATCTTGAAAGCTTATCTCGAGAATGTGAACGTTGTTCATTATGGTGATTCCGATTCGATTGATCCCGCTCTTTTGCACAGTTTCAAGCTGTGATCGTGGTATAGTTGCAACATAATCTTCTCCGGGACCTGAATGATTAACCTTTCAGGTTAAATTTCAGATTTGATCACATAACCTCATTTTCACGGATAAGCTCATGGGTATTAGATTGAGCATTCCCTTTCTTTGCTTTCGTCGTGCGTCTAATCTCACGAATCGTTTCTTCGCCATCGCTAAGTGCACAATGAATTTCTGATCTAACAAAACTTCTTCAGCTTCTGAAGCCATGCTCAAAATCTTGGAACGAAACTATTACGTTCTTTTCCCACAGGTGGCACCAGATGTTGATGCATGGAAATTGATCGACAACAAATTGAATTAAATAGCTTATTTATTAAACTTTTATACTAAATTGACACTCAAGAAATTACAATTCGAGATTTTGAATTTCTCTTTATCTCTTTATCTCTCTATGCTTTTTCTTTCCTTATTTTTTGATGATCTTTTTCCTTGGTAAGCTTCTCCTTTTATTCTATTTCTTCATGGGAACCCCCAAATAAGTAGTGTTAGGATTGAACTCGGGCATATGACAGGTTATTCTTTTTGAGCTCGGATTTAGCAAGACTTTGGGTAACAAGTGACTTTCATTCTGACCTTGCCCCCAAATACGTGTTAGGAATTGAATTCGGGCGTATGACATATTCCTCGTTTTGAGCATGGATTTAACACGACTTTGGATAATCTTCTTCAAATTGAAATCGGACACGGACACCTTTGTTTATATGACGATTTTCCTTCTCCGGGTGATAAGACGACTTCTTTCTCCTAATCGAGTTTACTCGTACTTCTATATGCGCTCCAGTTAATGCCTTATTATATCGAATTTACTCGTACATCTATACACACTCCAGTTAATGGCATACATAAATATATTTATATATATACACACAAATACATTTATATTCATTTTCGCAATCAAGATTTCTAGTTATTAATTTAGAAATTTTACCCGGTGAACTTTATGGTACAACATACAATACTCTTAATAGTTGCAACTTGCAACATATTTCTTCTTGGATCAAACATTTTGTAATCGGAGTAAATATCTTATTTAGATCGTGAATGTAATGCTTGATTTCGACATGTCCCAATAAGTCGTTGACCGGTTCACATATATGACAAAAATTGAGGTGGTTCAATGATAAACATCTTATATCTCACATGAATGTGATTATGGGTTCGATTCATGTTTTCTTCCTTCAACCCTCAAATTTTTAATTCTTCAAAAAAAAAGCATCAATTTTTTCTAATAAAATAATTGAATTGAAATCTAATAAATATATTGGTAAGGTGGTTGTTCACAAAAACCCTATTAAATACTTAAATCAATATGGATCAAAAGAAATGATATTTTTTGTTATCTTACTTATTGGTATAGTTCTATTAAGGGAATCTAGCAATAGTATTGAGCTTTAATCTTTTTAACTTTTTGTTTACCTTTATTAGTGGATTGGATGGATTGAATTTCAAAAATTGTTAACGGTTAATAATGGTTATAGCATCACTAGCATGACCCTTTTGGAATTGAAATATTATTCACAAAAAGATGTTGCATAAAAACAATTCCCAAAATTATTGTGCCTACAAACAGTAATAATAATAATAAAAAAACTAAAAAGGGTAATTAAAAATAAATAAACAATTGCTAGAGAAGATACCCATTTAGCTTTTTTGGATATAATTTGGTTTGTCTAACAATAATAAGAATTGATTGACAAACTTTGCTTTCTTCCTCAAAATATCACTTTCTCATGTTAGTGCTCACCTAGTAACGAAATAGAAATATATCAACGCCCACAACTTCTCACTTTCAATGTGAAAAATCATATAAATTGTGACGTTCTGATTTTAACTATAATCGAACACAAATAAAGACAATACCATCACATAATTGTTGTATAAAGGTTCTCAAACCTTGATGTAAATGAGATTCGATCCTAAAACCGAACATTAGACTTGCATTTTTTTTGAACGTTGAATTTTATCGATCGTAATGGTTAGTGAATTGTGTAATAGCAAGATCTACCCCACAATCATTGTAGACTAATGGAAAATGAAGATATTCTCACAAGGGTTATTTTGGTTATGAAAACATAAATGCACATTAATAAGAGTAAACATCCAACGGTTCTCATTCAATGAAAACGAAAACAAAAATTCACATTAATGAGAGAGTAGACAATAAACATCTAAGGGTTCATCATGATCATCATTTCAGATGGTATAAAGTTATTGTTAGATACCTACAACTGGGAATTTTGTGAGTGATTGAGGATGCCTATTAGATTACTACATTAAATTTGGTAACAGCTCATTTAATATTTATACGTTCATATGTAAACAATAGTAAATCTTAGAGATCTCTTTATAGATTCGTAACCCCTTACTTATATGGCCGGTCACATGTTATTTAAGTGCGAACCAAGTTCCGACAGACCATTGATTTATCAAACATCATATTATTTAAGTTTGATAATATGATAAGAGTGAAGTGTGGGTAGGGCAAAGAAGAAATATAGTTCATAAGTATATTACAAATTAATAAAAGATATGTGTGTTTCATATATAAAAAATATATATATAAATGAGTCATTTAAGAGAGACTTTTGGAGATGGTATGAGTGCTTATACATTCTCTTTTCATATATATATATATATATATATATATATATATATATGATAGAAATTCAAATTTCACATTGGTTTATAACAATAGGAAGAAGCAAAGTTCCGAGTCTTACCCTACTCAATAAAATCACAAATGTGAGGAGACTGGAGACCCCTCCTCTATAGTGGAAGTTGCTATTAGATCAAAGCTATATTCTAGCGGTTAATCTCGTCACGTTCCGATAGATCCCTTACTCATTTACTTTTATATTATCTATGTACGATAGTATCAAAAGTTTATGATTTTTTATTTATTACTGTTCTAAAAAATTGGGATTGGATATTTGGATATAGACATAAATTCAATAATAATTGTTGATCCAACAAATAGGAAAATCAATAAATAGAGATCAGAGAGGTCTGTTGGATTTGATGGGGGTGAATTTAGATTATCACAATCATGCCACCTAAAAGCATGATATGAAAAATCCTGTCACAACCAACAAAGGAATTTACAATTACATAGTCACAAACATAAAGTGAATTTTTTGTTGTTGGTGTTGTGTTTTTTCTATTTATTTGCTTATTGTGCTTTAAATGCTCTATATATCCTTCTCATCTGCTCCAAAAATCAATATAAAATCGTCTCAAAATAATTTTAATTTAATCAACTAATGGATTTTTTTTTGCTAGAAAGATTAATGTATTTTTATTCACAAATATGGCATGATCAGAAAATCTTACGTTGGGTCAAATAATTTGTAACAGTTCGTAGCAATCGAAAGGTCTTTAAAGATTATTAAATGATGTGGTAAATAATATATAAATTTTAAACTATTTGATAATGGGTGTAGATATTGACATTCATAAATATGATAAGCACACTCATATTTATAAGTACACTTACGTCTAAAATTTAAAATTAAATTAATACTGTAAGCACCCATCTTAATGCTAATAATATCCTTATTTAAATGAATGTATTTATTTTAATATAATTTATTTACAAAACCTTTTAAGTTATTAACACACCCAATTAATTATATTGTATCAAACTTTATGATAATAAAAATAAAATAAAATAATTAATAATGTAACATAAAGTTTGGAATGGAAGGTCACGTGGCATGCATGAGTTGCATCAACAAAGCAAAGGAAGAGGAGAACACATAATTTTTGTTGTTGAAAAATATGATTCAGGATTTTTTCCAAACAAGGTACAAGCTTCTAGCTAGTTATCAAAATTCAAAGACACCCATTTGAATATAAGGTCAAATGGTGAATATTCTCAATGTCATTATGATCGGAAACAATTTGACTTAACTTTTTTTTTTAGTTAGATTTAATACTAGTCTATCTTTTGTTGAACTTTTCTTAATATAGTGATATCTAAACATAAAAAAAATATTACATGAATTTGATTCCTGATTTATATATGAGATTAACATAATTTGATTCTTAACAGATTTTAGGAGGGTGTATTCAATTAGGATTTCAAAAGACTTTTAATGACTTTTTTAAGTGGATGACTTTTGCAGATTTCATAGACTTTTATGGACTTTTATAGACTTTAAATAATTATGAAAAACTTTCATAGACTTTCATTTTAAATGACTTTCATAGACTTTCATTTCAAATGACTTTTATTTTAAATGACTTTCAGAGACTTTCATAGACATTTATATACATTTATTGATTTTTAAAAATGATATATACTTTGTTTTAGTAAAATTATATAGATTTCTCATATCAATAAAAATATTTTTTAAAAAAAGAATAAAAAAAATCATTGTTAATTAAACTTGACAAAAACATTCTTGCCTATATATGTGATTTTAAATTTTTTATTTGTAATTTTATTATATTTTGCATCATAAAGATATTATGCATCTAAGTTTTTTAATAATTAGTCAAAATTTTATTTTATTTTATAATTAGCCAAAATATTATAAATTGACTTTTAGAATAAATGTAGTAAATCGACAATAATATTAACGTTTATAAATCTCTACGAAAGTATGTTAATGGGTATAAAAAATTTACCCAAAATTAATTCAAATTACTGACGATAAAACATAAAAACCGCACATAATTGTTGAACAAGATTCACGCCTAAAAGTGGGTGGTTTGATATTGATCATAATTACATAGAGTCACGCTCATACGCGACTTTGATTATAGCATATTGACATGATTGAGTAGTGGTTTTTATCTTTTATTATTTTTAATTAACATAAATGAAGTTCGTTTGATTTGTTTCGTTGTTGTTTAGTTGTTTTGAAAATAGAGGTTAAAAAAAAAATCTCGTCCTTAATTGCATAGCCTATGGAGAGTTGTTTTGTATTATTTTTTAGTTAATTTTTTTTTGGTATAGATCGTTAATGTTTGTATTTTTTTTTATAATGTTTATTCATTTTAAAAGTTATTCATTTTATTTTATTTGTAAAATTTGTTTAGAATGTGTGTTCTTTTATTTGAAAATATAACATATGTTTGATGATTAATGTTTTTCAAAGAGTTTTATGTTTTTCTTTTAAAGTGAAATTCTTTTTATTTTATTTTTTAAAAAAGTTATTCAAAGTCTTTGGTAGGAATGAAAGACAAATTGTGAGATTTGTTATACCTAAAAGTCATTGAAAGTCATTGATATTTAAAAGTCATTGATATTTTGAATACCTCATAACTTTCATAGATTGTTAAAAAGTCTTGATTGAATACCACATGACTTTTAAAGATTTTTTTAAAGTCTATAAAAGTCTTTATTGAATACCTCATAACTTTTATAGAGTCTTTAAAAGTCTACATTGAATACACCCAAACTTTTTAATTCCATAAAAGTCATTTGAAATCCTAATTGAATACACCCCCTTTAATAAATACATAATAATCATGAATTAAGTTTCTTTTTTTTATTAATATTTTTAATTAGTAAAAACACCATTAAAAATAGTCCAACCTACGTTAAGAGGTTGTGGATTAGAGTCCTCCAGTAAAAAAAAAAAACTCAAATTTATAATGTACTACTTTCAAAGAAAAAAAAAATAGTCCTACAAAAATCTAGACCAAACGAAGATTTAAACTTCTATTTTTCAAAATGTAAATAATATTACTAAATTATTTATTTTGGGAGTCCAAGACCATTCGATGACAGATATTAAAATTCATTTGGTTTGTTTATAACTAAATTTAATTTAACTTACGGAATTTTTTTTTTTTTAACTAACCATACCTTTATCTTCAATAAAATGACAAATATTTCAATAAAAAAGTAATGAGCAATTTGATTGGAGGTCCTATACTCCTATGTTCCATTTCTTATATTAATATTAAAATAGGCGTTCATTGTCAACTTTATGTTTTTTAAAATCAATTACAAAAGTTGTAAAGATTAATAGTGGTTTAATAAAGTAAAATTCCAATAAAATTCATTAAAATTAAAAAAGATATGAACTAGCCAATAGCGTTTCAAGTTTCACTTTTAAAGTCATCGATACTCTATTAGAGAATTTTAGCCAACTGAAATTGATCGATCATATATAAATATACATAATCATGATTTTACTCCACTCTTTATGGTCTACTGTTCGGATAATCATAGTAATTCTAGACTAATACATGCACCATTTGGAAAAGAACCATTTATTAGATAAAAGATCAACAAAAATTTTACCCATTGCTCTGACTATTAATGATAAGCTTGACGGATAGCATGGTAACTATTTCAACAATAGGGAGGATTTTTTTTAAATAATAATAGGGAAGAAATTTAATCATATTTATATAAGGTGAAACTCAAACCCCTAATATTAGTAAGATACGGAGTTAGTCCGTGAAAAAAAAATTAAATTTGGACTTCGGTCATGTCATGGATCCATGGGCTGGTTTTCATTTAAAGCCCGGCAATCCAAATATAGAAAAAGCCTATAAAGGGTTAAAAATATGCGATCGATAATATAAAAATTTTAAACTATTACACAAATCGATTGAGATTTAAAAATAAATAAATAAATTGATATTTACAACATATTAAATAGTATAGTTTTCTTGATTTTTAAATATATTGTTTTATACATTTTAATTTGTTATAACAAATGTTATAAAATTAATAAAAAAGAAACTGACCATTCCGTGCTATAAATATTCCCAAAGCACCTTCCAGATAAATTTTATAAAAACATATATCAATTCACAAAAGTGTATATAGTCTTTTTTTTTGTGCCAGAGATCATGACACTATATTGTTACAAAGTCGTGATTATATATAAAAAAAGTACAAAATTTTATATATGAGAATAACCCTAAATATAATTAGTTTAAAAACCGACATAATTAAGACCGGATTATAAGTCTTCCATAATCAAATAGTACTATTGCGGCCCATATAGTCAATTTATAATGCAAGAAAATGGTCTCCCTACACTTGGTTTTTTATTTACGAAAAACATGAGACTCGAAAGTCGAAAGTCGAAAGTCGAAACCCAATATCAAAGATGGAAGACATGGACCTTATAATTTATATACAATTATAAAATGTATGAATTAGGGAAGAATGAAAACAAAGTCACACTCTTTTTCATAAATTTTATTTTTCTGTTCATAAAAATATAGTGTCTGCTGTGCTTTTATTATATTGCATCAAACTTTATAAAAATAAAAATAAAATAAAAAATGTGGCATAACCGCGGAAAGTTTGGAATGAAAGGTCACGTGCCTTGCATGACTTGCATCAATAAAGCAAAGAAAGAGGAGAACACATGATTTTTGTAGTTGAAAATATGATTTAGGATTTTTCCAAACAAGGTACGAGCTTCTAGCTAGTTTTCAAAATTCAATGAATATTCACGATGTCATTATGATTGGAAACAATTTAACTTGCTTTTTTTTTTCTCGAGTTCGGATTCAATCATAGTCTAACTTTTTTATTGAACTTTTCTTAATATAGTGATATCTAAATATAAAAAATATTCTATGATCACGATTTTTTACTTTTTATTTTTTTGTTTTTATCTTTAATCAGAATCCTAACGAAGGAAAATAAAATTTGATTCTTTAGGTGGAAGGGGGAAATTAAGTTTCCTTTCCTATAAGAATTTAATTCCTGATTTATGTGTGATACAAAACATAATTTGAATTTGGGTGTGGATATTGACACTAATAAATATGATAAGCACACACATATTTATAAGTACACCATTGTCTAAAATTTAAAATTAAAACATTACTATAAACACCCATTTTAATATCAATAGTACCCTTATTTAAATGTATGTTTTCATTTTAATAAACCCTATTAAATTATTAATACACTTAATTTCATAAATGATAAATTATTAAGTTCTATATGCTCGAATACACAAACCGGAGAATTCTTAAATTCTTAAATTTTTAGAAGCTCTATTTCAGGAAAATGAAAACAGAGAGAACTCAACTCAGTCAATTTACTAATATATATTGAAAGTTTTGTTTTTGTAGATGAATGTGTTCCAGGTGGACGAAAGATCAGTTTTACGTGAGACCGGTGTGCAACAAAGGAGCAGGGGTTGTTGCATCACTGTACAAGGTTCTTGTGCCCCTCACCAACTTCAATCTTCAAAACTCCAATTTGACTACAGTGTCTGGGAGACTAGTATTAACATTTACTTTGAGTGTAAGCTATCAATTTCATGTTGTTCTATGAGATCTTCTTCCGGTTTTTTTTTTTATGAGTAATATTAATTGATCAATCTTCAAAACAGGTGATAGATTCTAAGCTAGGCATGAATTTGCTAAATTTGAAGCTATGGGTGGCTGGGGCTCTAATCAACCAAGGATTTGAAGTTGTAACTCTTTTATCTGTCTGAAATGTAACAAAATCACATATGCAGTCAATCCCATGCACACAAGGAGCTTTGCATTTCCCTGGAATGGAGTTTTAAGACTGATATTTTGGCTGCAAAATTGACTGATAATATTGAGCTCATTCTACTGTTTTCAAAAATGGGCACAGCGAACTTCATGTGTAACATATGCTTATCATAAATTTCAAATAAAAATCATTTTTGTTAATTGAGCTTTTAATTAGGGTTTATTTTCCTTTTTTAATAAAATGATATAATAGAAGATATGGGTGTAATTAATGAATGTACTTATTGGTAAATTTTTATTGAGATATTTTTGTAATTAATTTTTTTTTATTAAAATATGAGTGTGCTTATCATATTTATGAGTGTCAATATCCTTACCTTTTGATTCTTAACGAATTTTAGTAAACATGTAATAATCATGAATTAAATTTTCTTTCCATTATTAGGATTTCTAATTAATAAACATACTATTAAAAAATAGTCCAACAAAAATTCAGATCAAACGAGGATTCAAACTTCTAGTTTTCAAAATGTAAATAATATTAGCCGAGAAGAGATTGGTCCGGTGGTAAATCTCTCACACATGCAGTATGAGGTTGCAAATTCGAGTCCTCTCATTTTCAAAAAAATTCCAAAATTATGTAATTGTGTAATACTTAAAAAAAAATGTAAATAATATTACTAAATTATTTATTTTTCGAGTCCAAGACCATTCCACGACAGATATTAAAATTCAATTGGTTTGTATACAAGTAAATTTAATTTAACTTACGAAAAATATATTTTTTTAAAAAGTCATGAACAATTTGATTGGGAGGTCATATACTCCTATGTTCCATTTCTTATATTAAAATTAAAATAGGCCTTCATTGTCAACTTTATGTTTTTAAAATCAATTGCAAAAGTTGTAAAGATTAATAGAGGTTTAATAAAGTAAAAGTCCAATAAAATTCATTAAAATTAAAAAAGATATGAACAAGCCGATAGCTCTTCAAATTTCATCTTTAATGTCATCGATACTCTATTAGAGAATTTCAGCCAACTGAAATTGATCGATCATATATAAATATGCATAATCTTGATTTTACTACACTCTTTATGGTCTACTATTCCGATAATCATAGTAATTCTAGATAAATACGTGCACCATTTGGAATAGAAGTATTTATTAGATAAAATACCAACAAAAATTTTACCCATTGCTCAGATGATTAATGATAAACTCAACCGATCGCATGGGTAACTATTTCGACAATAGGCAAGAAATAATAATCAGGAAGAAATCTAATCATACATATAAAGTGACACTCGAACCCGTCTCGTAAGTACAGAGTCAGATGAAATCTAATCATACTTATATAGTTTAAATTTGTTAAATTTGGACTTGGGTCATGTCATGGACTCATGGGCTGGTTTTCATTTAAAGCCCGGCAATACAAACAAGTATTTGGATCCAACTTATCAATGGCCCAACAAAAAAGATGTAATCATGATCAAAGCAATCCTAAAAGATCTAACGGTCAAAAATGGGCAAAAATGTAACCGTTGGAGTTCTGTGCAATCTTTATAAATAAAGTAGGGTTTCGTTAGCAAAATATCCTATTTTTCAAAAACTTCGATCAAATTCAGAGAATCAGAGCTGTGAAGAAATTGGTTAAGAAACTCTCTCATCCGTTGAAAGAAGAAATAAAAAAAAAACCCATAAGTGAGTTCTTTCTCTCAAGCCTGGTATTTTTTTTTTGTTCGAGATTCTTATGTTTAGAGAAGTTTTTTTTTATTTTTTATGTTTTTATCTTGTTTAAAATCGATGAATAGCGTAGTCAAGTCTTGATTTTGAACATTCTTGTTGTTTTTTAGGTTCAAGAAAACCAAGATTTGATCACATTGATTGAGTGAGTTCATTTTCTTGGCAGCCAAACAATGGGTTAGGGCAAAATCAAAAAGATTATATTATATATAGTTAGGGTTTTATAAATATCTAAAGAACTTTAACTACTGAGTGAGTTCAATAAAAAAACCTGTAACACAAGGTATTCGAATTTGATTTTCCAATTTTTTTGTTCTTTCTTTTTCTGGGCAACCAAACAGCGGATAAGAGGAAATTAAGATGGGTTTTTACTTTGTGGGGTTGATTATGTTGCCTTATATTACTTAATATTAATGCAATTCAACACAAGAAGAAATATATATATGTATGGGATTGTGAGAGAGAGAGAGAGGTTTTTCAATCTTGATTATTTTATAGCAGTATAAATTCCTCTGCGGCAGATCAAGAACAGGGTTTGTTGTTATTTAAAAACTAATTTATTCGATTGCTTAGGTATTAGAGTTACGAATGTAGCTTGAAAATTTCGTTTGATTTCTTCTCTTCTCTTTATAACTGCATGCTTTTGTATTAGTAACAAAAATAAGGGCTGTTGATGGGTATCATTATCTCAGAAGATCATTTAAGGCCTGTTAGAATATCCTTTTAAGAAATTTGATATATTGGGAAACAAATTGAGATATAAGATGTTTGATTTTCTGCTGAAATCAGGTTTTGTCATTGTAAACAAGGTTGGTTTTTGCTTTTCGAGGATGTTGCCGTGCCCTTAGCATCTTGATTGTTTTGAGTTCCATTTCTTACATTTATTGCCATTTTTATTCTTATGTTCTCATATCAGTTTCTGCCATTGTAGAACATTGTCTTGAAGTTGCTTATAGAGACAGACATTTTCAATGGAATCACAAGTTGGTAACTTGATCCAAGATCAGAATTTGAATGCTCACTTCAAAGGTATTCCACCTACGCTTTCTATTTAGTGTTTGATTTTACATTGATTTTCAATCCTTTTGTGGTCTGACACTCTTATTTTAATTATCTCTCCTACAGGACCTTCTGCTAGGGGTAAGAACAATGTCGCTAAAGCACCGAGGAAAGGAGCTCTTGGAAGGAAGCCTCTCGGTGATTTATCGAATTCAATTCAGCCTACACCAAAACAGTTGATAAAGAAGCAGAATTCCAGCATGCTCTCTTTCACTGAGAAAGAGACTGGCTCTTCTAAACTCACATTTGATGGAAGCAAGAAGAAGACTAGTGGCCGGAAAGCACTGTCCGACATATCGAATTCGTGGAAGCAACAACTGAATGGGGCTCCAAAGAAGAATATGAGTACGAAAGTGAGTGTTGTGGCAGAGGAAGATCTCGATATTTCTAAGGAAGGGTTTCTTCACAATCACGAAGAGTGCATCAAAGCACATACAAAAGCTACGGACATTGATGAATTTCTGAAGACAGTCGGACTATACAAGGGTAAACAAACTCGACAATTATTTTAATTTCAATTGTGTGGTACAATTTAAGCTTTACAAACTTATTTTTGTTGATATTGTTCTTTTCATTTAGGTTCCACATCATCTTCACAAGTGTTGGAAGAGGTGGATGATCTATTGTTCGAAGATGAATTTCCATGGAAACATGAGGAATTCAGTGATCACAATTCTCCACCTCCTTGCAGATCTCTGAAATCGCCAAATCGTTTCATGATGTGGGAGGACACTGAAGACGACATCAACTTTATGCCATCATTCGAATCACCTAACTTCAAGTTGAAATCACCCTAATTGTGCCACAACACCGTGACGACTTCTTCCTTGGCATTTATGTTTTGCTCTGCTCTTTTAGTACATATAATATGCAACAAAAATGTTGGTCTGTTAACTTTTTGTTCTAGGATTTGGTATTTGAACTTGTCTATCTGATGACAGTTCTTCTGTTTTGTATTAGTGGGTTGTTTGCAACAACTCTGTGTTTTAGTTGCTGTTAAATATCCTTGTTTTGTATTAGTGGGTTTTTTTTTATGCAACAACTCTGTGTTGAAATGAAACTTCAGTTCTGTTATTTGATGATGATCATGGAAGACTAATTTACACAGTAGTAGTAATTTACGATTACATAGTCATAAAGTGAAAACTTTTTCATGTTTTTTCTACATGTTTTCTCAATCTTTTCTAATTATATATTTTATATATGAGTAATGTTAGACGTTTCAAATTTAACTTTTTCGTATTTTAATATGTTATAACAAATGTTATCATGGAAGACTAATTTACACGGTAGCAGTAATTTACAATTACATAGTCATAAAGTGAAAACTTTATCGTGTTTTTTCTATATGTTTTCTCAATTTTTTCTAATTATATTATATATAACTATATAAGTAATGCTAGACGTCCTAAATATAATGTTTTGATTTGTTATAACAAATGTTATAAATATTTCCAAAGCATCTTCCAGATAAAATTTACCAAAACATATATCATCCAACAAATAAATAAATAAATAAATAAATAAATAAATATATATATTAAAAGTATCAGAATTGATATTCTGCATGTTTTTTTTTCGTGCAGATCACGTGCCTTGCATGAGTTGCGTCGATAAAGCAAAAGGAAAGGAACACATAATTTTTGTTGTTGAAAATATGATTTAGGATTTTCCAAACGAGGTACAAATCTTCTGCTTCTAGTTATAAAAATTCAAAGACACCCATTGTAATCAAACGTCATCTACTTACTCTTTTTTTTTTTTTTTTTTGGAGTTTGGATACTGTCTGATTTTATTTTTTGTTAGACTTTTTTTAATACGGTGACACTTAAACATAAAAATATTACACATTTAAGATGACAAATATTTCAATAAAAAAAGTCATGAACAATTTGCTTGGAAGGTTTTTAAAAAATCATAGTAATTCTAAACAAATACATGCACCATTTGGAAGGATGTATTTATTAGATTAAAGACTGACACAGACTTTATCTATTGCTAAGATGATTTATGATAAACTCGATGGATCGCACGGTAACATTCCAGTAACAACGAAGAAATCTAATCATAATTATATAAGGTGAAGTGCGAATCCGTCTCATTAGTCGATAAAACAAATTTAAATTTGGTGTTGGGTCATATCATGGGCTGCTTTTGATTTAAGCCCGGTGACAAAAGAAAAATAGGTATTTGGATCCAACTTATCAACGGCCCAACAACAAAAAAATTGTAACCAAATAAATATGACCCATATGAAGAAGTAATTACACAACATTGCCTGAAGTTTCCTTAATTACAAACAAAAACAAAATTTGAATAAATTTGACACAGACCTCCCCTCACATTAGAAAAGGGTAATTTCGTTATTCTATCCCTTCAATCTGTAAGCAATGTATTTTTAATTTTTCTACACTCTATTTTAATTTTTCAACAATCCATTAAATATCTTTCTATACTATTTCAAATTTTTTTTTTTATATGACAGTTTTATCCTAATTAAAATTAGTAAAGAGGGCAAAAGATTCTAAACGCACTACACACTAATTTTGCTAGACTCTAAACACAATCCCTAAAACAATTTTATTATAGCTTACATTTTCATTCTTCACATAATCTTAATTCTCAGCCCACTGTTTCCTACTCTTCTCTAGGGCTGGTGAATTGTGAAGACTGTGACAGTGTGACTCCCCCTTTTGTTATATTAAACAAAATTCCCAATAACTTAAACAGTAGTGTTATAAGGATTTTTCGATAGCATGACATGTCAGCAAAGATAGCAGATAATGAGGAAATATAATAGTCCAAGTCACTAAAAGTCAACCAATCAATGAGATAGAGGACATGTCACCAGATCTGGACACATCATTAAGAAAACTGATATGGAAGTCAGAAGCGTATGCGCCAAGTAAAAGAAGTCATAATGAGCGAATATCCTACTCGCCGAAGATCTCTACTCAGCGAGATCTACTCGGCAAAACAGGAAATATAATCCTATCAATATACGCCTTATCAAGCAGCAGAGTTCTCTTAGATACGAAATCTAAGAATCACACTCCAAATAAAGAAATATATGTATTTTCTTTCCAGTATCACAGAATTCTAATCATGAAAGAACTCAAAACTTCCAGAAGGATAAACACCAAATGGGAAACTAGTCCTAATCGATCTACTTTACCAGAATCTCAGCAAGATTCTAATTAATGAATCCACTACTTGTACGACAAGAACTAGGGAAATCATAGACCGAACCATATAAATACTACTGCAATATCACTGTAAAAGGGGATAAAAAAAAGGAGTGGCAGTGTGAGAGAACAGAGTTTGTAATTAGTATTTTTATAGTGAAACACTTTTTTCTGTCACCCGGCGACACCCGTGGATGTTTCTCCGTTATTGGAGTTTTACCACGTAAAATCTTCTTGTTATTTGACTTTCTAAAAATCATCATCAACAATTAACGCTAGAAGGAGGGGGGAAGAACTCAACTTCGAGGAACCCTCATAAACAGACTATAGAGAATTCCGATGTGGATCTTACACCTGAAACATCCCATCAAACGACTATTGGAAGTGCTAGGGAGTGGACAAAATACAATACCATAAGCGAGAGCCGCTGTCATTCGGAGGAAGAATGTTCACAAAGCTTCAAAGTGTCAAAATCCGGCTGAGGAATTGCTTTCCCATTCGGACAGCTTACAAAAAAGTTGTTGAGAATCAAGGAATTTTTGACCACCGAACACTAAAATGGGTATATCTCCCTCTACAGAAGTTGAAATCGTGACC
This sequence comes from Dipteronia sinensis, assembly GCA_033220585.1. Taxonomy (NCBI): domain Eukaryota; kingdom Viridiplantae; phylum Streptophyta; class Magnoliopsida; order Sapindales; family Sapindaceae; genus Dipteronia; species Dipteronia sinensis. The sequence continues at coordinate 5,680,565 of CM065639.1, read as the reverse complement.
CGTGAAAACCGCTGGAAACTAGACATCCAAATCATTCCAAGAATATATGGTTCGTAGTCTAGTTCAATCCGAGCAATTTTTGGTGGCTCCCGCAGCATTGAAGAACATATCGCGGATAGATTTCTGATATGATCATCCAACACTAAAACGGGCATATCTCCCTCTACCGAAGTCAAAATCGTGAGCCGTAAAAACCATTGGAAACTAGACATCTGGAACTTTCCAGAAATATATGGTTCAAAATCTAGTTCAACCTGTGGAATATTTTATGGTCCCCGAAACATTGAAGGAAGTGATTCGTGGAGGATTTTCCAACTTGACCACTGGTCGCTAAAACAGAGGTAACTCTCTCCAGAAAGCACGGAATCACAAACTGCGAATTTGGCCTCAAAATAGACGTACAGAGCTTTTCGAGAATAGGTGGTTTGTAACACAATTCATCCCGAGGAATATTTGACGACCTCCGGAACGTTGCAAATCAACAAAAAAGGAAAGGACCCAAAATCAATTCTCAGCTAAAGCTCACTCGGCTTTTCATTACCTACTAGTCCAACAAAAAAAGGATCCAAGAATAAAACAACTAGACACCAGGTTCGGTAAGTGGCCGAGGTAAGCCAATTTACACATCGTTTAATTTTATGATTGTATTAGTATACTACGCAAATAGAGAATATATATTTGTTTATAATGTTAAAAAAATGATTGAATATTTGTTGTCTAAGAAAAATTACTACGCTAATCACATATATGGCTTATTTAGCATATAATTGTTTTGGGCAAATATTTTAATCATTTAAATATAGTGGTAAAATTGATACGATATAGTTAACAGTGTTGTAATCTGTTATGTATTTATTGTTTGAAAATAATTATAGTTTTTTTATAATATCTTTCGAATAAGTGTTATTTAATGAATTAATCAAGACTTGGATCTTGATAAAAATCACTTTCGAGAGCATTAAATTACATTGTCAAAATCATTCGAACACGGGGGTACGTTTTCGCTTGTTTGTTATATTATTTATTGATATCATATTGTATCTCAGTCAATGGTTTAGTAGAATGTCATGGTATTTATTTAAAATACCATAAATCTGCTACTAATTTGTTAAAAAACAACACAATCCATGCATGTTTTACTCATGTCAAAACAGTGCACAAATCACGTTGATTTGGAGGCACATTGCTATTTAGCTGGAAACAAGTTGTCAAGTTTGATTACATCATGTTGTCATGTTTAACACTCTCAAGTTTAACTGAACCGGTCCATTTGGAATGCTTCATTCAATTTAAGATTATAAATATCTGAAGCTTGAAGCTAAGAGGATACCTACGATAAATCTAGGTACATGTGTACTGTGATGAATTCTTAGATTTACTTTAATGTTAGAACTCAGAGCACAACTGTTTTAGTCATAGCATAGTCCGAATAAAATGTCTTAGTCATGGTGATAAGAAATAACAATATTTTGATACGCCTAAACACAACGGCAAAATCAAAACAAAGTTATGAGGCTTGAGACATTGACTTTATGTAGTCTAGATATATTAAATTATGTATACCTCTTCATATCATTATACTTTCACATACAAATACGCAACACGCATAACTCGTGTAATTCTCTTTATGTTATATTGTACACACATGTTATCTATGCATGTTTCTCTCATACGCAATACATAATACGCGTGCACAAGTCTATGAACATATAATGCATCCTTAATTGGTATGTCTGACAACCTTTATGACTCTTACACATGTTATCTGATCGGACGATATTTGTACCTAATTGAGGTCCCCATTTCCTAGATTTTGTTCTCGTTTTCGAGCGTATTTTTGTATATAAGTGTTTGTTGAGCCTTGTGTAGGTACATATTCCCTATTTCAAGGTTTTGAGCTTAAAAGATTAGTTGAGAAGCAAAATGAGCCAAAAAGAGAATATATTGGAAGTATTCAGAGTTGTTGTGGCCTTACCATCAACCCAAACCGGGCCGTGATTCGTGGTCAAACATGGCAAGTTTCCGTGGTGGATCCGTCTTCTAGCCAGAACGCGACACGAAGACTGCGGCACAGGTCAACTCTGTTTTCCATAGGTTAGTGGGCTGAAATCGGAAAATGCCCATGCAGAACACCTAAATTTCGGGATCCATAACTCCCTCCTCAGATTGAACAGGGTTTCTTACTACCTATTTTTAGAAAGCCCCAGATGTCTACTTTCCAGAGGTTTTTACGGATCACAATTCCGGGTTTTCTAGAGGGAGTTATGATCGTTTCCGTAACGGTGCGCTAGGCTAGAAACCAGACCGCAGCAGAGGCTTTGCGCAGAACACCCAACTTTCGGGGGGCATATCTCCCTCCTCAGATCGAACCATGATTATTTCTACATATATTTGGAAAGCCCCAGAAGTCTACTTGCCAGCAGTTTTTACGGATCGCAATTCCGGGCTTTCTAGAGGGCGATATGCACGTTTTCGTATCGGTGCGCGAAGCTGATTCCATACTAGTGTGCGAGGCGACCTTGAGAGGCGACCAACCCTACTCGCCTTATCAACTCACCTCAACCTCTGCCCAAACACACAACAGGCAAGGCGACCTTGCGAGGTGACCATTTCACTTGCCCAGAAGCTTGCCTCGGAGCCTGGAAGGGCCAAACGGTCCTTTCGCACCCCAATTTGTCCCCAAACTTCCCTAGCTATAAATACATCTCTTTCCTCTCTTCTCTAAAGACAAAAACCGAACAGCTCTTCAACTTGTTCTTCATCTTCTTCATCAACCAAGAGAGAGAGAGAGAGCTCCAAAGAGCTTCCATGGAGGTTTTCCTCCATGGAAAGCTTTTCCCACACCATTTCTACCCATCCTTCCCCACATTTGAGAGTTGATTGCTGAGATTAGGAGTGGGTCTTGGACCAATTTCGAGCCAAGCATGGATCAATGGAGGTGGAGCTTTTGGAGGATTTCTTCAAGGGTTTTGTTTCCTTTATCTCAATCTCTTGTATTTCATGTTTTCTTAATTGTGTAATCCCTACTTGAGAAATATTGTAAACCTATATTTGTGCTTATATATGAGTGATTGTTGTTATATTCAATTGGGTTTTGATTTGTTCTTAATATTCATTGGTAATCTTTTGTTGTGAATGACATGTGTATGGATGATTGGAAAATGATATGTGCTTATGGATGAGATTATGAGTAGTTTAACTTAAGTATAGGAGTAGTTATAATTAAATATCCCATTTGTGTGTATATGTCTTTGGAACGTCTAAATGCTATGTTAGGATCGATTTGAGTGTTTGTGGGTTTCAGTTGTACCTCGAAGGATGACCAATCCGGGTATGACCGGAATCACTTAGCTCCGAAGAATAGATGAAACTTGTTTTATGCATAACCGTGCTAGAATAGGTTTTGGCTTTATGTTCATGTCCATAATGGTAGGGATTGGAGGCACACTTGCTCTTGCCATGACCTTTGGGGAGTGAGAAGTGTTTTCGAGTCTCTCAAATGAGAGAACAAGCCCCCAACTTGATTTGAGTGTTCTTAATGCCTAACAATAACTTATATGCACTTATGTTGGTGAACTTGTAAACCCTTGTGTAACCATTATCTTGCATCTCTTCTATCCACCATTTTCGTATTTCCCATCTAATCACCATTCTAACCCTACCACATTCTTTTGTTTTCATTTGCATTGTTTACATTTCCTTTACGCACTACACCACATTATGCTTACACTTCACACACACCATTCTCATCACTTTCGCATTTTATTTACATGTTTTCAATAAACACTAGAACATGATTCGGTTGACGGATACCACCTGCCTGCAGAACGATACCCTCGCTTACCGCTTATCGCTTTACTAGTCTTTTGCTAGTTTAGAGCACATTGTGTAGGAACCTTTAGTATATATATCTTTTGATAATTCGCAATTTGGAAACGACATAAAAAAGCGAGTCATCATTATCTATCATAGATTTATAAGTGTCAAATTTCGACACTAATCATTAATAGTACCATGTATGAGTTAATCGCTTCCAATTATTTGGTCTCACTAAATGCATGATTATTATTACTAGTGCAAACTCTACTCACATGCTTGGTATAGAAATCAAGTTGAGAATGCTAGCTCAGGAATTGAGTCTTGCCTCGGCGGGCTGGAAACAAATTTCATCTCGACGCGCTTAAAGGTTTCAACAAATAAGAGACCATATACCCTTGGTGACCTGATCAGGGATGGAATAGTAGCATTGACCTCATTGCTAACAATTACATTCATCAATTCGGATTTGATCTCTCTTATTAATATAAAGATTATGTTCTCTATCAAATATGCTATGCCTTATACGAATAAAACTCGTTTATTACTAACCATTATCTTTTATTACATAAACAATCATATCTTATTATTTATACTCCGGAATCGTAAATGGAGCCCGATGAATGCTTTAAAAAAATCCGAGTAAGGGCTCCTTAAAACAGATATTAAATTTCGTTCTTCGACTAACAATTTGCTGAGAATTTTTATAGTGAAGGGTTTATCAAGTTTGACTCATAAGGTTGCTTTCCGAAAGCTTCTTGATCGGACATGTCAACAAAACTCCAAACTGTGATTGCATTCATCAATTACCGGATGGCACCATGTACACCATTGATCAAAGATAGAAACTGTTCAGCTAAAGATTCAGGTCGGCCAAAATTATGGTCGGACAAAGATAGAATCTAGTCGGTTAGAGTTTCTGGTAAGCTAAAGATGGAATCTGGTCGGTGAAAGAATATGATCGATTAAAGTTTTTAGTTAGCCAAAGATGAAGATCTGGTCTGTCGAAGATTCAGATAAAAAAAAGAGGCTTGGTCTATGAAAAAGATCAGCTGAGAAGAGAAGTCGGGTCTTAATGAAGTCATTACAATGGGTCACATCCATAGAATTCAAGAGCATCCCGACGACTGCAGCATAAAAAGACGAAACACCCAAGACACTCTAGCAAGCCCGAACAAAAAAAAAGGGTGCTAGGAGGTGCATTATCTCTTATATCTGTGCTAGGAGATGCGCAAGCGAGTGACTTCACAAGCAGAGTTAGGTGAAAAAAAACAAAAAAATAACATCGAGTCAATCATCAGTTGAGTCAAATGAGCTCTGTCATCAGCTAAACCGACAACAACCGAAGAATTCTCAAGTTAAACAGTTAGACTTCGAAGTAGTGAGAGCTTCATCAGATTTAACTTAGAAAAGATAGCTTCCCAAGTCTATTCAGGTTTAACATATTGAAGAAGAATCCAAACTGTGATCACATCAAAGCAACCATTAGATGGACGAGCCACCAACCATTAAAAGCTTAAAATGGCTTCACAGAATCCTTGCACTGGCTCCAGGTCGCTTAAATGGGCGGTAATATAGTCAGTTGGTCATGACCACATGTGCGGCAACTAAAAGTTGATTATATTTCACTTCCATCGCCTTACCACGATTATTCAAAACGAACTTTGCCACATACAAGTGGTGAACGAAGCAGCAAAACCTGAGTGTTAGCCTATTTGGTTCATCGTAGCTGTTTAGTTTGGTGGAACTACTCAGCTCATCACAACTGCATGGTTCACCAGAGGTATTCAGCCATTGTAGATATTTGAGCTCACCGTTCTGTCAGATACCCCGACCGGCTACTCAGGAAAGCATTAAAAAAGAGGAAGAAAAAAGGACGCATTGTTGAAAGCACTCTGTTTGAATTAAACCTACTTTAACAACTGCTGGGGGGCTAGAGGGTAGCATATACAGCAAATGAGCAGACGGCGTGACAAAAAAAAGGTTCGCAGTTGCAAAGCTCGTCTATTCTGCCTTGCGCTACGCCTATATCTCCAGGTATTTTTAGCGAAGTTACATCTCCATCATGTTTATTCGGCTGATATATGTGTATATATATATATATATATATATATATATAAAAGATGAACAAGAACGAAAGTTTGAATACAAAACTAAAGCTAGTAGATCAATCACCACCTCTCAACACATGCAAGTAGTCGAATAGCATCAGACCATCTCATTCTCGGCAGTTTGATCGAAGGATTGCTTGCATCCACAAAATCCGGTCATTCATTTCCAAAAAAAAAAGAATGAGATGGATCGTTGCAATTCGCCGAAGGTTCTAAAGACCGTTCGTTCTAAGGAATGTTTGAAGATATTCGGAACATCACAACTCTACATTGAAAATGGAAACACCCACTAACATAGGTTAGAATTGATCACTAAATTGTCTTATTTGCTTCCTTGCATTGATCTAGGAAAGCATGAGAAGAAATATTATACAAAAGTTTAAGGAGGGAACATCTAGTGTTTTACCGACTCGGAACAAAGAATGTTATCAATTTCGGATCTCCTATCTGGTGAAGTTAAAGGTAAAATCCAGTTTATTGTCTAATTATTTGATGTTCGGCTGATGAGTCAAAATTCTCTAGACTACCTGACCGAATAATGATAACGATGAGTTAAAAGATTCCTTATTATGTTTCTAACATAGTATGCAACACATATAGTTTTTGCATGTTTCTCCTAATATTAGACCATGCAAACATATGCTGTCATAGTATGAAAATTTATTACATAATAAATATTTTACACGCACATATTTCGCAAAATGCATACCGTGTGTTTTTTTTATACAAAACACCCTTCATGAAGAATTCATGGGGTACTATATCCCGAACAACGACCATCACCAATAACTTGCATGGATTCAACTATGTTTGTTCAGCATTATTAAAAAATATATGTATATAATTGTGCAAATATTACTCACATGTTTGACAGAGAAAGATCAGCCGAAAAAAGCCTGGTCTACGAGAGAGGTAAAAAAGAAGAAGAAATCTAGGGATGGCAATGGGGCGGGTTCGGGGCGGGGTGGCCTTCCCCGCACCCCACCCTATTTATTTTTTGAAAACCCATCTCCTCATAAAACCCCACCATAGATGGAGCGGGTTGGGGCGGGGCGGGGTACAACGGGAAGTGCTTTCCCCATCCCCACCCATTAACTCCATTTATAATTTTTTTTAATTAAAATAACAAATATATAACCATTGAGTATGATAAAAAAATATAAAGTAATAAATAATTCCAAGAAACTATTAAAAACATATCATAAAATTCAATCATTTTCAAACATAAACATAAAGTATGAGTCAAAATGTTCGAAATTCATAACGCTAATCATCTAATAGTTGCATTTATTTCTCTAGTTCTCTCTTTGTACGATCAACTACATTTAGGGATGATGATTCGAGTTATTTGAGGATTAGAGACTTAGAGTTACAGTTAGCGACTGAGGTTTTTTTAATAGTATTTTGTTTTGTCATTTTATGTTAAATAACGGTGAATAGATGTAAAGTTAGGGTTAATGTATTTACATATTTCTTTTTTTAGATATATATTTTTTTGAAACTACGTAGTTTAACTAAGTATTATTTTAAATGGGGCGGGGCGGGGCGGGGAGTATAAAACTCATCCCCGCCCCATACTCATTGCGGGTTAGACTATACATCCCTATCCCCGCCCCATCCCCACCAAATTGAAACCCATCCCCACCCCAAAAGTGCGGAGCCCCACGGGGCCCCACAAGGAATTTTGCCATCCCTAAAGAAATCTTAGCAGTGCAATAAACTCGAAGATGAATGTCATTATCGACGAGGGGCCAAAAGCTTCACCAACAAAGGCATCCAAAAAGGTCGAAAGAACATATGATAATAAGAACTCGGACGCCGCGAAACCGTGAAGGGTGGATGGAAAGTGTCCAAGGGGCTGAGAAGCTAAAATAGCACGCCCGCCGGGCTAGCTAGAGGCTCAGGCACCCAGCAGCCAGAAAAGGCAAACCCGAGGCACTAGATCATCTAGCAAACTGCTCGGGGCACCACCGAGGAAACCTCGATGAGATGCGCAGCTGTGTTGGTCTGTAAACACTACCCAACGATTCGGCCAAACCCCTGTAATAGATAAAATCGGAGACGTTCTTGGTCACTTGTGTGGGGACCTGGGTGTATGATCGCGGTGAGCCTCGATGTAACACTTGGGTAAAAAGAGCCTCTCAAAGAGAAGGTATGGAAAAATAAAAAATAGCATAGAAGACACTAATGTCAAAACAAAATTGATTAGTTTAATAAGATACTTGATCAGTCGAAAGATGGTCAGTTTAATAAGATACTTGATCATTCTTGAAGCCAAACTGACCAGTTTAATAATATACTTGATCAGAACAAGGTATTCAAAATTGATCAAAAGGATCGGCCAAAGAAATCACTGCTTGGCCAAACGAGAAAATAATAATAATAATAATAATAATAATAATAATAATAATAATAAAGGATCCCGAATGGGTCAAAACCAGGACGAAGAACCAATTCAGGCTAAATGTCGTGGATGTCCTGGTAAAAAGAAAAAGAAAAAAAAGAAAAGACCGATCTATAAGAAAAATCGGTTAAAAAGAAAACTTGACTGGGTGCAAATAAAGTACTGTCAGCTCAAGAACTGACTGGGTGCGAATAAAGCACCGTCAGCGATCCTGCCTTTTAAGAAAAGGAAAGGGGGTAAAGACTTTTCTGCTTAAATTACATTTCTATTAAGTTTAAAATGTGCAGGTACAAAGCTCCAATGGGCAAGTGCACATAAAAGTGGTTAAGAATCTTTCGAACGCTAGATCCGGGCCACATGAACTGAACGCCCTGAGGTTGGTCTAGCTCACTAAAAATCAAGTAAAACTCCCAAAAGTGGGTAGAACTTAGATATGGTGAGTCAGAACCCCCCACGGTGAAAAATAAACGCTCAGGTTGCCCTAAACTAGAGCCTAAATCTTGTCTGTCAGCCAAGCGAGCCTCTGGAACAATTTGCAAGAAGAACAAAAGCCAAGGAGTAATTGCAAAAGAGCCAATAATGGTCAAAATCAAATACAAGTAAATCAAATACAAGTAAATCAAAAGTCTAAATTGTATTTATACATAATGTCTTTTTCTTTTGTAGAAATATTAGCCAGAATGTCTAAAAAATAAAAACCGATCTACAAGAAAGATCGGCCAAAATGAAGACCGGTCTATAAGAAAGATCGGCCAAAATGAAGAATCTGACATACGAAAAAAGATTAGCCAAGAAAAAGTTTAAAGGGGAATAAAGATCCAGGTCGAACGCTTGGAATGTTCGGTAAAAAAAAAAATTTCTCGGGTCAACAAACAAGGTAGAAAGTCTACCCGAATCAACGAAAGAACAAATAAAGAGCGAGCTAATGTGCCTAAAGTATGGTTCCTACCCTGCACATTGACATCAACTTCTAAATGTCAAATGATGCTAGAGGGTATATTCCAAGCAACATTAAAACCCGAAGAACAAGAGCCCCCAACTCGCCATGAACATGTATATATATGGTAGTTGCCTTAGAGGGTTGATGCTAAGAAGCACAATCTTGATGGAACGCCATCTTACTTTTCTGAGAGCAACGACATCTACTACATTTTTCTCAGCTTGTGAGGAAAGATGCTACTCAGGGAAACATCAATCAGTTCCCCTTGTGGTCTTCAACTTTGAAATTTTCAAGTTGTTTCGAGCACTAAAACTTCGAAAGATCGTCGGAACCTGCCTTTAGAGAGTATTCTATTCGCAGCAATAAAAACATTGAATAATGGAATACTGCACAGTCAAAAAAAAAGGTGAGAAAGATGAGAGCATGATGATGGCAAACATATCGCTCGTCTAAAAAGAACGTAATGAAAGCTAGCGCAGCAAAAAGAAAAAAAAATGAACACTGCCTGGCCGAGTATATATGAAGAACAGCCGAAAAGGCAATCTTGGCCAAGCACCGAAGGATGCTTTATAGCCGAATAAGAACTTACTGAGAGAGGATCCGAGTGTTAGTAAGATCTGCTCAAAGAATGATCTAAGTAAATCCGTGAAGGGGATCCGAGCGTTAGTAAGATCCGCTCAAAGATGGATCCAAGTGAAGATGAACCAGGTTGAAAGATGATTCGAGCGTTAGTAACGCTCAAAGATTAAAGGACCCAAGCAAAGCTGTACAACGCTAAAAAGGGTCTCAGATTCGCCCAAATGAACGAGAGGATCTGTGCGTCAGCCAGAAAAAGAAAAAAGTCAAGCTAATATAAAAGTGTGAAGTCAAAGTTAGCTTAATAGAAAAATGTTCTATACAGGGCAAAAGTACTTGGCCACACTCGCAACGAAAAGACTCTATCCGGGTAAAAAAAAAAGTGTCGGAATATGGCGAACACAAAAAAGATGTCTCTTAAACGACCGAGTGAAGTATTAAAAAGTTTGGACCTTCTTGGAATAAAGAAACTTAAAAGCATCCGAGCACCAAATCTTAGGTGTCAACTTATTCAGCTCGTTGTGGCAATTCAACTAGCCATATATGTTCAGCTCGGCGAAATAACTCAACTTGCCGTAGCTATTCAACTTAGCGGGGCCATTCAGCTCGTTGGCTCTTCAATAAAAAAAAATGCCAAGCTCATCCTGATGCCCGATGAAATAAAAAAAAGATCTCAAATATCAATGCTCATTGAGACGAAGCGATTCGTCGAACACGATCAGAATCAATGGAAGTAAGTAAGAAGTTAAAATTATATTTATACACATAAAGTACTTTCTTTTTGTAGGAATATCAATTGGAATGCCTTAAAAAAAGAATAGCAAAAGAAGAGTTAAAGAAGTATCTAAATCTTCAGCCTCAACATTCCTTTCGGCATCCCTCTCTTAAGAGAAAAATCCACAGAAAAAAGAAAGAAATCATAAGTTGATCGCTTAAAAAGATGACTAGGATCATTTGGTGGTTGGCCATGGTCCGACTAGGCCAAGTGCAAATTCATCTCACCATAAAGTATCCAAAGGCATCTCAACGACCCGATCTGTGTCCCGAAGACACTTGTAGATATAGACCCAAAAGTGTATCTCATCAACATTACCTGTTTTGAAGATTATCAATTTGCAAGAGAATAATGACGTGGTCAGAGCGTTAAGAAAATCAAAGGAGAACTATTCAAATCCCCTTCGTCGAGTCACCAAAAACTCATCTCGTGGATTTGAGAGGGTATTGTTATAGGGATTTTTCGATAGCATGACACGCCAGCAAAGATAGCGGATAATGCGGAAATATAGTAGTCCACATCACTAAAAGTCAACCAATTAATGAGATCGAGGACACGTCACCAGTTCTGGACATGTTATCAAGAAAACTGATATGGAAGTCAGAAGCGTATGCACCAAGTAAAGTCGTCCAGTTAAAGAAGTCTTAATGAGCGAAGATCCTACTCGCCGAAGATCTCTACTCAGCAAGATCTACTCGGCCAAAACAGGAAATATAATCCTATCAATATAGGCCTTATCAAGCAGCAGAGTTCACTTAGATATGAAAACTAAGAATCACACTCCAAATAAAGAAATATTTGTATTTCCTCTCCAGTATCACATAATTCTAATCAGGAAAGAATTCAAAACTTCCAGAAGGATAAAGACCAAACTGGAAACTAGTCCTAATCGATCTACTTTACCAGAATCTCAACAAGATTCTAATTAATGAATCCACTACTTGTACGACAAGAACTAGGGTAACCATAGATCGAACCATATAAATACTACTGCAATATCCCTGTAAAAGAGGATAAAAAAGAAGAAGAAAGGAGTGACAGTGTGAGAGAATAGAGTTTGTAATCAGTATTTTTCATAGTGAAACACTTTTTTCCGTAGCCTGACTACACCCGTGGATGTTTCTCCGTTATCGGAGTTTTACCACTTAAAATCTCTCTTGTTATTTGTCTGCTATTATTGCTTTTATTCACAGATCATCACATTGAATTGTTGACTGGTTGACTTTCAAAAAATCACCATCAACAAGTAGTTTCTTTATCTTGATGAACTATGAATCTATGGTGACTCAAGATTGAAATATAATAAAAGGAAATGAAAATAACATTTCATGTTGCTTTGGTGATACCTATGGTATGAATCTACATTGGATTCAAAAACTAAAATGATGACAAAAGTAAGATTGATACAAATGGCTTTACTTTGCTTTAAATAATGACAATAATAGCTTAAAAGGTGAATCTAAACTTGCATAAATCGCCCCATAGAAAAGTTTATTGAAAGAATTTTCTTCAAGAATCTGTCATCCCCTTGAAGCACAGAAATTGGTTTTTCTTCTTTTCTCCTTTTCTTTACATTTTCTTTTTTTGCTAAATCAATTACATCCATAAAAAAAATCTTTGTACATATTTTTTTTTTAAAATTTCGGGTTTTAGAATGAATTGTTTTTTGTTTTTTATTTTTATTTTTATTTTTTTTAAAGGGTGTTACAAGATAAAAAGGCTAATTTTAGAATAAAATAAAGTATATTTAAAAAATTTTAAAATTTAAGTTTTTAGGATAAAGTGTTAAAAAAAATGATCGTTTTTAATTAATGAAATACTAATCAACTTAACGGCTCTTTTATCTCTCTCCGCCAAAACCTCGATTCCGTCACCGATCACCGCCTTCGAGACACCGACGAGCACCTCCAAAAGGTCATAAAGGAGGTCTAGCGCTGGTACTGTTTTCTTTTTCTTTGATTTTTTTTAAAAAATAGTGAAATATTGAGGTTCTGATTGATTAAAATTTAAACAATAACTTGTATCGGAAAGTTTAATGGATCTTAGAGAAGAAATATGTCGTATTGGTTTGCTTTTTGGTGGATTTACTGGATCTTTGAGTTTTTTTATTCGACATTCTTATGTTTAGAGAAATAAATTTTTATTTTTGTTTAAAATTGATGAGTAGCCTAGTCAAATCTTGATTTTGAAGATTCTTGTAGTTTTTTAGGGTTCAAGAAGATCAAGATTTGATATTGATTGAGAGAGTTTATTTTCGTAGCAGCCAAACAATGGGTTAGGGCAAAATCAAATAGGTTCTTTCTCTGGTCATGTTAACTCTCTTGTGTACTCTATGTGTTGGTTGAATGGTTTTGCACTCTACATTGATCATTTAAGGCCTGTTAGAATATACTTTTAAGAAATTTGATATATTGCGAAACAAATTGAGATAAGATGTTTGATTTTCTGCCGAATCATATATATTTGAATTGTATATGCACTACCATCTGACTTCACTTGCTTTTTCTTCTTTTGTTTTTGTATCACATCTGTGCAATCGGTGATGAAATTTGTCTGATAATTGCTGAATAACAGTGATTAGCATATTAGCATATCAATAAATCACCATCAAATATATATATATATATATATATATATATATATATTTCAATTGTATGATAGAATACACGTTTTTGCCATCTATAAATGTATGCTGCTAGTGGTGAGAAGTGAGAAATTGGGTGTACGAGGGGCTTGGGACTGCGTTATCATTTCGACGTTATGTTTTCTTTATATTCGATAAGGGATTGCATCAGCATTCCGACGTTATGTTATCTTTCTGTTTGATAGTGGAAGTACATGAGTTTTTCGTTCATCTATTGTTGTTGTCTTTATTTAGATCAGGTTGTCAATTGTCATTGTAGACAAGGTTTGTTTTTGCATTTCAATGATGTTGCTGTGCCCTTATCATCTTGATTGTGTCAGGGTTTTGAGTTCCATTTCTTTCATTTATTGCCATTTTGATTTCTTATGTTACTCATATCAGTTTCTGCCATTGTAGAACATTGACTTGAAGTTGCTTATAGACATTTTAAATGGAATCACAAGTTGGTAACTTGATCCAAGATCAGAATGTTCACTTCAAAGGTACTCTACCTACGCCTTCTCTTTAATGTTTGATTTCAATCCTTTTGTTGTCTTACTTTAATAATCTTCTACAGGAGCTTCTGCTGGGGGTAAGAACTTTGTCGCTAAAGTACCGGGAAAAGGAGCTCTTAGCAGAAGGAAGCCTCTTGGCGACCTATCGAATTCAATTCAGCCTACACCAAATCTGTCAATAAAGAAGCAGAATTCTGGCATGTTCTCTTTCACTGAGAAAGAGAAACTCACATTTGATGGAAGCAAGAAGAAAATCAGTGGCCGGAAAGCGCTTTCTGACATATCAAATTCAAGGAAGCAACAACTGAATGAGGCACCAAAGAAGAATCTGAGTACGAAAGTGAGTTTTGTGGCGGAGGAAGATCTTGATGCGATTTGTGAGGAAGGGTTTTGTCACAATCACGAAGAGTGCATCAAAGCACACACAAAAGCTATGGACATTGATGAATTTCTGAAGACAGTTGGACTAAAAAATAACTGTAAACAAACTTTACAATCATTTTAATGTCAATTTTGTGTTACAAGCTTTACAAACTTATATTTATTGATATTGTTCTTTTTCATTTAGACTTCCCCATGCAGCAGTCAGCATCATCTTCACAAGTGGCGATGGATGATCTGCTGTCTGAAGATGAATTTCCATGGAAACATGAGGAATTCAGCGATCAAGACTCTCCAACTCCTTGCAGATCATCTCCGAAATCACCAAACCATTTCATGATGTGGGAGAACACTGTAGACGACATCGACATTATGTCATTCGAATCGCCTTAATTGCCACACCATCTCCATCGTGACCACTTCTTCCTTAGCTTTTATGTTTTGTTCTGCTCTTTTAGTACATAACGAAGCAAAAATGTTTGTAATAGTATTTGAACTTGTCAATCTGATGACAGTTCTTCTATTAGTTGTAGTTGTCACCAGGCCCGGAGTCAGAACTTCATTATCAACTCTAATACTCTATTAGTTGCTGTTAATTTTCCTTGTTTTTGTTTGCAACAACAACAACTCTGTTGAAGTGAAAGTCCAGTTCTGTTATTTTGATGATCATGGATGAAAGACTTGTACATTAAAGACTTGTACATTCTATGTTTTTTTAGCCAACTAGATGATTATTTTACCATTGGCCAAAGCAATGTGATTTTGACAATAATTTGAGTGTATTTAGAAAAGGGTCATGCAACTATACAAATTCCGTATAGGTTTTCCGTATAGTTAGTCTAATTCTCGTGTATACTTAGAAACAGTTCTTGCTCTTACTATACAAGTTCTGCGTTGTTATTATTATTCATTTGATTCTAATCAAAGGAAAATAGACAACTCTTATAATTACTCCTTAGAAACATGCATGTATGTTTAAGTGCTATGCTATTAGCACCCTTTATTGTCCTAAGAGTATCCCTCATTTTTTATTTTTTATTACATTTTTTTTCTTTCAAAATAGATTAATAAAACAAATATAATTTCTTTTATCAATTAATTTTTTTTGGGAGGACTGAGGACTCGAACCCGCAACCTCGTGGTCAGGGACGGAGCCAGGAATTTCATTCAGGGTGTGCACTATTAAATAATAATAAAAATGATAATTGTTTTTAACAAATTAAAGTGCATTAATCGAAAATGAAACATCACAAATTTATAAGGGGTATACCCTCGGCCAATCAAAAAAATTGTCTAAACAAAAAGAAAGTTTGAACATATAGATTCATATATTTTTCAAACATATTTACAACTGTCCTCGACGTGGTTTCATCTTTTGAAAATGTTGCATGATAGTCTCATTATCAATGTCATCAGACATGTCTTTTTCTATATAAACAACCTAATTATCATTCGTCAATTGATCTCTCATCATGTTGCGCAGTCGAGTTTTTATAATATTCATAGATGAAAATGATCTCTCAAAAGTAACAGTAGTAACCGATAGAATCAATGTTAATGTTAAAAGCAAGTAAACCAATGGAAATACTTTGTCTTTCTCATGGGTAACCATCATTTTTGCACAAGTCACAAACCCAACTTTTATTCATCATATTTTATTATTTTATTCTAACTATTATAATAGAAGCATATTTTTTATACATCACATAATAAATAATTCATTAACACTCATAAAGGTTTCAAACAATTATATTATAATACATGATTAATGGTTTAATATGAGTAGAGATTACATTTTTCTACTCTTTACTTTGAACTTTTACGTATCACATTCACAAGCTTTTATGACCCACAACCCTCTAGTAACAAATATTTCTATCATATAATCTGTCAAATACAAATATACCAAACACATGAGTTTTAGTGTATGTTTGGTATGGCTTTTGAAATGATCAAAAGCGCTTTTTTAATGTTAGAAGTTATTTTGAAGTTTTTTATAGTTGTTTGGTAAAATTCAAAACAGCCTTTTTAATATATGAATTGTCTTAATTACCCTTCAAAAAAGCCATTTTATGTCTATTTGGAGAAGCCCAAAATTTTGGCTTTTCCATAAAGCTTTTTTTGAGTTTTTTAAAACATATGAATTGTCTCAACTACCCTTTATAAAATTTAGATATTCCATCATAACACTTTCATTATAAATACATTGTCAACACCTTTTTTGTAATTTACTCAACTAAAAGATATTTCTAAAAATACATTGTCAACACCTTTTTTTTTGTAATTTACACAACCAAAAGTCTTTTTTGTTAGAAGTTCTACTCTTTAGGAGCTCTACTACAAAAAGATCTATTCTAGGAGCTCTACTACAAAAAGATCTATTCTAGGAGCTCTATTCAAAAGTCATACCAAACACACCCTTAAACTTTTATTATATTCAAGTACACAATAGAAAATAAAAGAGAAATACAAGATGAAGGAGAAAAAAAATAAATTAGGATAAATGGATTGTGGAAATGGTGAGAAATGTCACATTTTTGTCTCGTTGTTGCACCAACGTCACCGGTTTAATAAGTTATGTTTAAAAGGCACCTATTTTGGTGAACTACAAAAATTACCCTTAAATAATCAATTTTTGATTGTCTCTATACTTCCATCTCCACACTTGGAACACTGAACGCAGTAACTCCTCTCTTTCTCTCTCTACAATAAATTTCAAAACTACTCAACGTTCTTCAGCACAACAAGGTAATATATATCTGAAATACTTTTTTTTATCCTTCATTTCTAAAAAAACGTTCATTTTGTAAACATGAAGCTGGTTTTGTGAAGTTTGAATCTGTGAAATTTGAATCTCCGATGCTGTTAATAAAAAGCTCGGAGCCATTGGTAAATAGATCAGAGCCCTTATTAAATATGCTCGGACCCTTTGGAAAAAAGCTCGGAGCCTTTGGAAAAAGCTCGGAGCCTTTGGAAAAAGCTCGAGCCTTTGGAAAAAAAGCTCGAGCCTTTGGAAAAAAGCTCGAGCCTTTGGAAAAAAAGCTCGGAGCCTTGGAAAAAGCTCGGAGCCTTTGGAAAAAAGCTCGGAGCCTTTGGAAAAAAGCTCGAGCCTTTGGAAAAAAGCTCGGAGACTTTGGAAAAAGCTCGGCTCTTTTGGGAAAACCCTCAGAATCTTTGGAAAAAAGCTTGGAGCCTTTACTAAAAGCTCGGAGATCATAGTAAAAACCTCGGAAACTATTTTAAAAGGCTCTGAGCCTTTTCCATAGCTTTTATGTTTGTCATAATGGTTTGTGGTGATGAATGTTACAGGAGAATGAATCGGGTGAGAATAGTAATATCTTACAACGGTCGATGAGAGCAGTTACCAGACGGAAGTCAGAGGTTTGTTGGATCTGACAACCAATGAATGTATGTGTCAAAGAATATGAGTTACGAAGAATTGGTGTCGATCGTGCATACCATTGTGAAGTATGATGTAAACAAATACAATGTTGATCTATAGTCAATATCAATCGTTCCTGGCGCTACATGTCGCACATTTGTAAGAAATGACGATGATGTTCAGTTTATGCTAAGGGAAGATCGGGTGATTCCTTAAGTATGTGTTAGTCTAATTGAGAGGGCAACTGGAGATGTGATACAGAATGATATTCCTGCTCCTGAAAATACCCAACAATTTGGATCCGCTAGCGGTAGCAACCAAGTGTTCACACAAAGGAGTGCCACTGAAGGTGGGGAAAACATATGTGCTGTCCAACCGGTAGTGGTCGACCATGCAGATGTTGGTGAACCTCAAATCGATAATTTGTTTGGTTGTCTATTTGAGATAAATGATGGGCGGTACAATAAGCAATACAATGAGATGTACAATGAGCAGAACACTGAACCGAACCTTGGGCAGAACCAGGAGGTGGATAATGAGGCAAATATTGATCTGGTAGATCATGTAGAGAACATTGATAAAGATCATGTCGCTGTTCAAAGACGTGGAAGACGTGTAAAAGGAGTTAGTTTCACTGGAGCAGATATGCCTGGTACTTCCGAGGTCTGGCATATTGTATCTGTAAATGATTCTGATAATACCACAACGTGGGTTATTCCCGGAGCAGATTCATACTCGTTTGGGATTGGTAGAATCACAACCTTGGTAGCATAAGAACCTACAAGCATGATTTATAAAGGTTAGTTTTTTCCGACTAAAAGGGATTTGAAGAGACTAGTTGGCCTTTTTGCAATGCTGCGAAACTTCGAATGGAAGGTGAAAAGGTTCAATAAGACAACGTTACATCTTGTTTGTCTGGTTGACAACTGTACATGGAAATTAAGAGCGGTGAGAAGAGATGAAGGGACGTACTTCCAAGTAAGAAGTTCTGTCAATGAACACAGTTGTCCATTGGAGGAGATTCACCGTCGCCACCGACAAGCTAGTGCAGTTATAATTGGAGAAGTGGTTGCACCTATACTTCAACAACAAGATGGTCGTCTCATGTGTCCTAAGGATATAATCGCCGATATGAAAACAATGTATGGCATCCAAATCATGTATAGTAAGGCACATCAAGCCTTGCATTATGCATTGTCACTGACCTATGGGACACATGAAGAAACCTTCCAACTACTGCCGTATTTTGGTTACGTGCTGGAACAACAAAATCCCGGCACAATCACTGACTTCCAGTGCGCTGAGGACGATAAATTCCTTTACTTTTTCATGTCGTCAGGGGCCTCAGTTAGAGGTTTTCGGAGGTGCATGCGTCCTGTTATTGCAGTTGATGGTACCCATTTGAAGGGAAGATTTGGGGGTACAATGTTTGTTGCAACTGCACAAGATGGAAACGAACAGGTGTATCCAATTGCTTTTGGGTACGGCGACTCCGAAAACAACCTTTCATGGGAATGGTTTTTGGATTGCTTGAAGGGTGCCCTTGGTCATATAGATGATCTGGTTTTTATTTCCGATCGACATGCAAGCATTGAAGCAGGGATTTCTAAAGTGTTCCTTTATGCAACCCATACCATATGTTGTTGGCACTTTACTAAAAATGTGAAGAAGCGATTTCACAGAAAAGATGTTGCCAGCTTAATAGACAAAGCAGCTAGAGCATACACTGGATTCAAATATAACCGGTACATAGGTGAGTTACGTAACTTGCACAAGAATACTTTCGATTATGTTGAAGCTCCTGGTCCACACAAATGGTCTCGTGTACACTGTCCCCAACGAAGGTTCAGGGTGATGACAACAAATGTTCCAGAGTGCATAAACTCATGCCTTAAATTCGCACGATAACTCCCTATGTTGACATTGGCAGAGTTCATTAGGAATATGTTACAGCGTTGGTTTCACGATCGACATCAAGCTGCACAGTCCATACGTCATCAGTTGACTGATGCATCACATCTTGTGATGCTACAACGGGTCGAGAAGTGCGGTTATATGACCGTCAATCCAGTGGACTGGAACATATTCTCTGTCAAACGGTCTGGAAAGCAGTGGACTGTTGACTTAGCTAGGAAGACTTGCACATGAAACAAATTCCAAATGGACTATTTTCTGTGTTCTCACGCACTCGCAGCGGCAATGTACGTTAACAGTATACAATTATACTCTATATTAAGCAAACGTGATTGTCACTTTTTTCATTGTTTTTGCAGGGAGCAGAACTTGGATTTCACATCGCTGTGTTTGGACTACTACAAGAGACAGACACTTATTGATGCATACTCAGTTCTTATTATGCCTGTTAGCCATCCTTCTTCATGGGTAGTGCCATCCGACATCGCTGAGCGGGTGGTTTTAAATCCAAAGACTAAGAGACAATCAGGTTGCCCGATGGAGGGTCGACAGGCCTCGTCTTCCGAGAGGACAACCACCCAATCGTGTAGAAGATGTGGACAATCAGGTCATAATAGCAGGAGGTGTTCTAATCCGCCCTTGATTAATGAAGGTCCGAGCAGAATTGTTCCAGAGGAATACCGTCGCAAGTGTAGCGTATGTCATCAAGTTGGACATAACAAACAGACGTGCTCACACAAGGAATCTGTCGTGGAGTGAATCGAGCCGTTCATACTTATTGTTTAATTAAATTGGGGTGTTAATTATTACTTTTGGTATTGTATGAAATACGTGTGTTGTACTTGTAAATGCAAACACTTGAAATTTTAAACAAAAAATTTGAAATTTGAAAGTTCATTACTATAATTGTTTGTACATCGACAACTACAACATCTAATGGGGCTTGGAGTTACAAAAAATCTCCACAACCATCTTCTCCCGTATGGTGCACATATTGTCTTCTGACCAGTCGAACGTCTTCATGTTCGCCAGTACGTACTCCATCAATCTCAAGGTATGAGCACCACAGTTACCCTTGCGACTCAGCACATGAACAACCGTTACAATTGAAGTTTAATAAAACAAACATAAAGTTTAAATGATGTTCGTACAGTCATACCCTCTAGTCTGTTGGGGCACATGTGTTGTAGACACCATGCTTACCCCAAAGGGCCTATTCCGTTTCTCGTACTTCGCCTCGCCCGTTGGTCTAGCATCGTGAAACCCCACCTGATGCAACATCGAGGGTAGAAACCACCGCAATGGAGTGACCTGCTCTTTCCTGATCTGCAGGGGGACTTACTGTCTGAAAGGGTCTAGCAGGTGGATCTTCCCGACAGTAAGGTCGACGCTGGCCACGAGCCAATGCTGGCCACCAATGTTGCAAGGAATAAGAACCTGTACCAAATGTTCAAGATATTGTTATGGTCAAAATAAGAATTATTAATTAAACACATTGAAACCATAACTGTATTGCGCTCACCGCGTCAACCTCGTGTCATGGTTGGTTTCTTACCGGAAGCAATCCACGTAGCGTCATCAGATCTTCAGGGGACCATCTGTACTTCAAGACAGACCAGTTTTTCGGGGCTTTGCCCACAGCATCGCGAGGCATGATTCTCCGCCACTGAAACTCCAGCATTGACTGAAAATAGATAACGAACCGAAACGTTACAAATAGGATGAAACACAACAACGCAACTGCGAAAACAGTACATTTGAAACACTTACATAGAACTGAGAATCTAGTAGGTTCATCCTCTGAATGTAGACAGTGAGGAATTCTCGCTGACGTTTCCGTAAAATATGCAGGTACGCGTCCATATGCTGACAATATAAACATTATGCATTGTTAGTATTCTTCCATAAGTTAAACAAACTTAAAAGACAATCGAGGTAAGGAAAGTACCGTGTCCTCCAACTCCATAAAGTTGGTTTACAACCGGTGGAACCAAGTCACACGCACGGGGGTCATTAGATCCACATCATGTCTGCGTAATTTTCAATTATTTAGAAAACCAAGTAATTAAACTTAGGTGTTTCAAAATTAATTCACAATATTATAATACTTACAATTCCCCCGTCACGTTCCTCTTGTAGGCTTGGTAAGCCGCAAGTTGGTCAGCGTCTACCAAATCATTGGGCCTGAATGTATGTGCTGATGATAGGGGCAGTGTCCTTGGCCTCTTCGGCCGATAGGGGTCAATGTATGGACTCACCAACTGCCAGCCTCACTTGCGAATCCGCTGCTGCCTATGCTGACCGTGGACCACTGGGGGGTGTTGGGAAGAGGAACTCTGTCCTCGTGGATCACGTCGAGGGCTGCGATGGGATGAGATAGATCTGTGGGGTGGGCTATGTCGGGATGGACCGGCAGTGTCACTGGGGGGTGAGGTACGACGGGATCGAGTAGAGGAGAGTGGTGTCAAATGGACCGCATGGGTGCGCTGTATGGATCACCTGGTCAGGTCAGGAGTGTGGACTGTACGGGAGGAGGGACTCTGACCCAGTGGACTGGACGGGTCAGTTGTGTGGTCCTGGATATGAACAGGAGGATCCACATGCTGTACCTCCATAAGCAGCGGAAACTCTAATAACACCTGGGTAACTGTCTCCCCAAATACTCCTGTATCCGTGCCACCAAGGACTTGCATCTGCTGGTCTCATACTGTATCTCTAGCTTTTGGACCCTGCGTTTGAGGTCCATCAGCCTCCGTCGTAGGTCCGGTGGCTGGGTCTGTCCCTCCGTCTCTGTCTCTGTCTCTGTATCTACGTGAAGAGTCTCGATCATGGGAGGGTGGACCACCCCTGTCTGACTGTGATGTCGAACCCCACTGCCCCAGGAGAAAGTCCATCACCTCCCTATGCTACCTATCCCGTTCCTGATCACTCTTTCGGAGATCCTCCCGTAACGCAGCGACTGCATCCATCACATCTTGGATTTTACGTTCCAAACGGTCCTGAAAAAAAATCATTATTGTCAGTACTAAAAATGAACACTTGTTTCAATAAAAATAATGCATTACACCATTTTTGACATACCTGCGATGCCCTCCAACGTCTTCTCGTGAATGTACTCCACCGGGAATCGCAAATCGAACCTCTCTGCGCCTAAGACGACTCCCAGCGACAAACTCCGGGTTCGAACCCTCCGTATCCGGCCTATGCCTGAGGGGACTCCCATCGCCAAACTCCTGGTCGGAACCCTCCGTATGACTGGGTCCGACAGTCGTATGATGTAAGGGATTCGATACTGAGCCGTCGTGTCCATCGGCGGCCATATATAGACTGTCTCCTTCGTATATGCCCTCGTAGTACCGTGCAACCCTCTCAGCTACCGTCGGCACTAGTGCAGTCCTCGCAAACATCTGAAATTGTTTTTAGACCATTGTATTTGTATTCATCCTAATATGTAAACACTTTAACACAATAGATCCTTACCCTGGCTATGAAAATCTTGTCCAGCTTGTCCGACCTTGGTTGCTTATTCAACTCCCATTTCAGCATACGGGGGGACAAGTCAATCTCCCTACGAGTCCCGAATCGGGTCCCAAGCTCGAGGATAACCTCATACGTAAATACCTATGTAAAAAAAAAGTTATTTAGAATCCAATCATTTATTCCGTAACTCATGTAAAAAAAATTCAAGTTTTCAAACCGATACAAATTCTAAATTCTAACCAACAGTGCTTGAGCTAGACCGTAAATATTGTACGTCTCCACCGTGTGAACGTCAGCGCCCTTTTTCCTGCTGTCGTCTCTCATACCGCTCACGTCGACCGTCCAAAGCATGCTTGAATCCAAAAATGGACTGCCTATATACGCGGGCACCCCACGGGAACGCATCAAAAGCGTCCAAGTCCTCGACTAGCCGGATCTTCCATAATGGAACTTTCTCTCTCTCGTCCAACCCCATCGATATCCAGTTTAGCATATAAATGAGGCACAGCTTCGCAGTATCGTACTGCTCCTCAAATACACCGATCTGAAGAACAGCTATCAGCTGTTCATAATCCACCTCAGATACACCATTGAAATACCGTTGATGTATCCCGTTCTGAACCATCTCATACCTCGTCGTGTCAGGAATCACTCCAAACTTCAATCCGGTGATCAGACAGAAGTCATCCTTGAAGAACCGGACCGAAAGAGGACCTAACATAAATCTCATCTCATCCTCCGGCCCATCGTTATGTAGCTAGCGCAATAGCAGTCGATTTACTATGCTACCCGAAAACTTCATCCCCCGATCCATCTGAAGGAAATGACCAAAACAAGACTCTGTATACCGACGTCGGTCTTCGACCCTGAATTGTTCTGGTACACTGTCCAGTGCGACGTCGATATCTCGAAGGTCGCTGAAATGGTCATGCCGAGTGATTTTTCCATCGTACCATTCCCACTCTGGAGTTTTAAGCAAATCCTTTAGTTGACTCCCCATCTGCATTTTCACAGAAACAATGCATCAGTAAACTGTAAAAGGCTCGAACATAATAATATAAAATAGAAAGGAAGCAGTTTGAAAAAGCTCGGACACATTTTTAAAAAGCTCGGACACAGTTTGAAAAAGCTCGGACTCATTTTGAAAAAGCTTGGGCAGTTTGAAAAAGCTCGGACTCGTTTTGAAAAAAGCTCGGCCAGTTTAAAAACGCTCGGACTCATTTTACAAAAAGCTCGGACACATTTTGAAAACACTCAGACTGTTTAAAAAGCTCGGACACAGTTTGAAAAAGTTCGGACTCATTTAAAAAAAGCTCGGACACATTTTGAAAAAGCTCAGACTGTTTAAAAAGCTCGGACACAGTTTAAAAAAGCTCGGAGTCATTTTCAAAAAGCTCGGACTGTTGAAAAAGCTCGGACTCAGTTTTAAAAAGCTCGGACTGTTTAAAAAATCTCGGACACTGTTTGAAAAAGCTCGGACAGTTTAAAAAAGCTTGGAGTCATTTTCAAAAAGCTCCGACTGTTGAAAAAAGCTCGGATTCAGTTTTAAAAAGACCGGACTGTTTAAAAAATCTCGGACACTGTTTGAAAAAGCTCGGATAGTTTAAAAAAGCTCGGAGTCATTTTCAAAAAGCTCGGACTGTTGAAAAAGCTCGGGCATTTTAAAAAAGATCGGGAACAATTTCAAAAAGCTCGGGCATTTTAAAAAAAGCTCGGGCATTTTAAAAAAAGCTCGGAGACTCAGAAAAAGCTCGGAACCGGATTGAAAAAGCTCCGGAATAGTTTGAAATAGCTCGGAAAATGTTTTCAAAAGCTCGAAAACCCAAAAAAAGCTCGGAAAAACCTTGAAAAAGCTCGGGAACCCAGATCTTCAACATATTTTTACAAACCCTAACCTAACTCACAACCATTCTTAGATCAACAAACAAACCTAATCTACAAGTTTAATCAACACCCAACATAAAACATGAACTTACCAAAAACAAAATCCACAACATAATCTGACTCAACTTACCATAGTCGATTGAAGATGCTCTCGTCTGAACACCCAAAAAAACATTGTTGTCCTACCACCGGTTACTTCGACGTCTTTTTTAGCCGGAAAAGCACTGATCTTCCAACACCGGTTCTTTTTTCAGCCGATGTTTTCTCTCTCTCGTTTTTCTCATTAAGTTTGAAAACTACAAAAACTCACTTGGAAGGGGTATTTTTGTCTGGACACCTATATTGATGCCTTTTAAACATGAATTAGTAATGTGGTGATATTTGCACAACACCTACCCCAAATAGTGCTATTTATTTTTTGACCCCGAAATGGATTACCATTTACTTGTAAAGAGAATATATAAAATATTCTAAATTTACGGTTGATTTTTGATTTTAGAATAAAAACTCCAATTTCTTTAGCTTGAATTCGGGTTGTAGAGGTAGCTGAGAGAGTGTTTGAAAGTTTTCTAGTTTTTTTTTTTACTTAAATGTTAAATTTGAGAAAAAGTAAACTGGTGAATTTATTGGGTGGATAAAGGGCCAGAGATGAAGAGTAAGAAAGAGCAAAGTGAGCACGGTGAGTTTTGAATGTTTTTATTGTGTGGGCCCCTTATTTGACTTTAGTAGCCGTTAAATTTAATAGTTTTTATACATTTTTTTTTGTTGTTTGAAAGTTGAAACTATAGTTCCAATCTTCTCTCTTCCAAAGTTCCAGAGGAACATTTTAAACGGATAAAAAAAAACTTAACAATTTTTTGTTGAATATGAAATATGGGAGGGGGGGCTCGCCCTCAGCTGCCTCTGTCCCTGCTCGTGGTGCAGGTGTGAAGAGATTACCATATGGCCAACCTTATTGGGGGGACGGGTGCGGCGCTCGCTCTCAACTGCCTCTGTCCCTACTCGTGGTGCAGGTGTGAGGAGATTAGCATAAGACCAACCTCATTTCCTCCATAATTTTTTTATATTATACAAATATATTCTTTTTAACCTATTACTTACCGGGGGTGGCCCTGCTCGCCCTCAGCTACCTCTGTCCCTGCTCGTGGTACAGGTGTGAGGGCATGCTCGCCCTTAGCTGTATCTGTCTCTGCTCATGGTGCAGGTGTAAAGAGATTACCATATGGCCAACCTTATTGGGGGGCGGGCGCAACCCTGCTCGCCCTCAGCTGCCTCTGTCCCTGCTCGTGGTGCAGGTGTGAAGAGATTACCATATGGCCAACCTTATTGGGGGGGCGGCCCTGCTCGCCCTCAGTTGCCTCTGTCCCTGCTCGTGGTGCAGGTGTGAGGAGATTACCATAAGACCAACCTCATTTCGTCCATAATTTTATATTATACAAATCTAGTCTTTTTAACCTATTACTTACCTGGGGTGGCCCTCAGCTGCCTCTGTCCTTGCTCGTGGTGCATGTGTGGGGGCCTGCTCGCCCTCAACTGCCTCTGTCTCTGCTCGTGGTGCAGGTGTGAAGAGATTACCATATGGCCAACCTTATTGGGGGGCGGGTGCAACTCTGCTCGCCCTCAGCTACCTCTGTCCATGCTCGTGGTGCAGGTATGAAGAGATTACCATATGGCCAACCTTATTAGGGGGCGGGCGCGGCCCTGCTCGCCCTCAGCTGCCTCTGTCCCTGCTCGTGGTGCAGGTGTGAAGAGATTACCATATAGCCAACCTTATTGGGGGACGGGGGCGGGAGCGGCCCTGCTCGCCCTTAGCTACCTCTGTCCCTGCTCGTGGTGCTAGTGTGAAGAGATTACCATATGGCCAACCTTATTGAGGGGCGGGCGCGGCCCTGCTCGCCCTCAGCTGCCTCTGTCCCTGCTCGTGGTGCAGGTGTGAGGAGATTACCATAAGACCAATCTCTTTTCGTCCATAATTTTATATTATACAAATCTATTCTTTTTAACCTATTACTTACCGGGGGGTGGCCCTGCTCTCCCTCAGCTGCCTCTGTCCCTGCTCGTGGTGCAGGTGTGAGGAGATTACCATATGGCCAACCTCATTTTGTCCATAATTTTATATTATACAAATCTATTCTTTTTTAACCTATTACTTACGATAAACAATTTTTTCTTAAAAAATTAATAATCATATTGTCACTTTCAATACCATCGTTGAACCTTCAATTCTATTTTTGTTTTTGGTAAAATCAAAACAATGTCTAAATCATTATTTATCATTTTTTTAAAGAAACAATTAATTATCATATCTTAATCATGAATAATATCTTATTATTATTACATAAAAATGGCTTCAGATTTATTAAATTATTTTTATTTAGTTGTTTGTATCATATAAAATAAAGATACATAATAATTAATAGTGATATGGGTATAAATGTCAAATTATTTGTTTTAAAACTATTTTATTTTTAGAAAACATACAAGTTGACAATTTCACACTTTATTAAGAGGTAATAAAAATAAAAAACAAACATGTTATTCAGTTTCAGATTTCAGTAACTATTCGGTCTTCATGATTGTTTAGTCTTCAAAAAAAAAGAACCCTACTTGTGAGTCTTATATTAACTTTTCTTTTTCTTGTAAGAAATTATTTCATTTAATCTCATTGTACATTTTTCATTAAAACAATTTTTAACCGGAGAAAAATACACATTATGAAGATGATGAATAGCCAACACGAGCTACTTTCATGATATACACCTATATGTTCAATTATCTTACACCTTTTTACATGATATACACTACTTAATTATATGTTAAGTAGTAAATTAAATATGAGTTCTTAGAATTTCTAACATCTTTTGGTGTTGATTTGACGAGATAAGGTGAGTTCAGTGGTAAACCTCTCATACCTGCAACACGAGGTTGCAGGTTTGTGTTCTCCTCCTCTAAAAAAAAACTAAAACATGTGAAACTTGTATCGATTTAATAACTTGAGTTTTAATAGACAAAAAATGAGTTTTTTCAATTACCTTGGTTTGGTGCTATCAAAACTAAGTTATTACCCTGGCGTATTGGTATTCCTCTCGCATCTACATCAAGAGGTTGTGGGTTCGAGTCATGTCCCCCTCCTCCAACCTCGAACTATTGTATTATTTCAAAAAAAAATCAGGTGAAAGAAAAAAAAAAAAGAGTTATATCCATATATTATCACATTAAATATTTCGTGGTAAGATTTGGAATCATGGTATTAATATATATACTAAAACACAACTTTCAATTTCATTGTTCATATAAACAGTGGAATTGAATAGATTTCAGTTTATTTACAAAAATGTCATTCAATATTATGTATTATCACCCCAATTGTGTGGTGTTCCACTCGGCCTTAAAAATCGGTCAACAAAAAAAAGGTAGAGTTTTTAAGAAACGGTCCACCAAAACGGTGAAAATAAAACCCAAAATCCACTTCCCGATCATGAAAATCACAAGCATCTACCAAAACCAAAAATCAAACCCAAAATCAAAATGGTGTTTTCTTGCAAATTGAATCAATGGAGAAAATATGAGCAAAATCAACATACAAATTAGATTCGAGTGCTATTGACAAGCAAAAACCACCAAGATTTAATGAAAAATAACTCAAAAACAAGCTTTAATGGAGGAGTGAGAAATCTTGAAGTGAGAGAAAATGGTGGAGAGAAGAGAGAGAAGAAGGTGTGAAAGAGAGAGAGAAGAAGAAAAAAGATTTTTGACTTTTAAAAAGCACATTTGTAAAATAACAAAACATACCCTTTCTCAATACAAAAATCTAAAATATACAACAATAAGTAAAATTATATTAAACAGGTACAAGACGTAGAAACAAAAAGGGAATTATGTTGATGATTTTGTTTGAATTTCGTTATAGTATGAGTTTTATTATTTGTTTTATAGGTAGGAAAAACAAAATAATAATAAAAAATCAACCGCCTAGGTGCTAGGCGCTGGTCTACCGCTCGACTAGAGCCTAGCGTTTACTAGAACATTGTATAATATTATATATACTAAAACAACTCTTAAAATTGAACTGTTCATATGAACAGTGAAATTGAATGGATTTCTACTTATCTACAAAAATGTCATTGAATAGTAAAATTAAATAGATTTCTATTTATCTACAAAAATACCATTAAACAATAAATTGAATAGATTTCTGTTTAGCTATTGAACTGTTCATATGAACAATGAAATTGAATGGATTTCTATTTATCCACAAAAATGCCATTGAACAGTAAAATTAAATAGATTCCTATTTTCACATATTAATAGTCAATCATTTTAATTCTTTTTGTATCATAATTTAGATAAATAAAATTTATTAAAATTGAATAATACTCTCGCAGCAAAGCGCGGGCCATTTAACTAGTGTGAGTCTATAACAAATATGTGAAAATCAAGATTCAAATTAAATTTTGGAATAAGACTTGGATTCAATCTCAAAAAAAAAAGTTGACTTCTTTTTATTTTTAACTTTTTGAATTAATAAAATTTCAGATCATATTCAATTATTCATACATTTTATATAGCAACCGTTTAAATATGATTCTATTTTTAATTTTGTATAGGGTTAATAGCACCAATGTCCCCTGAATTATACGCGAAATCGTATGTTGCCCCCTGATTTTTTTTTTCCTAGCATTAAACCCCTTGAACTTTCATTTATTGGCAATAGCTGACAGAAGAGAAACGGACGTCAAGGAAAAATTACACTTACAACCCTAATTATATCAATAATTGCATTAAAACAGGAAAAATATAATAATATCACACAAACACCCTTTGACCTGTTTGACTAATGTTCAAAAAAATAAATAATAATAATAATAATAAACTTTAAATAATAATAATAATAATATTAATATTAATAATATTAATAATAATACTAATAAACTTTAAAAATAATAAACTTTAAATATATATATATATATAAAATATAAACAGATCATCATCATTCCCACTCTTACTCGTCAATCGTCAATCGTCAATCATCTTCATCTTCCACCATCATCTCAAAACCATGGCCACCACCACCACACCACTCAAACACCGTTGCTGCCGCCGTCGCCCAGAAACCAAAACCCTAGCCACCCTCCTCTCGCGAATCCACACACCCTCAATCTCTCTATCGTGAATCTCTCTCTCTCTCTCTCTCTCAAACCTCTCTCGCGAATCCCTCTCTCTAAACCTTAGGTTTGATTTGGTGGTGCCGATCTCCTCTCATCAGCGCTTGTGGTGCCGATCTTCTTTCAAGCGACATTTCTTTGGTACCGATTTAGGGAATTTGATTTTTGGGGTTTGGGGTTGGTGGTCGATTTTGGGTCGAACCCATTATTGGTTCAAACCTATATCTGGTTCAATTCCAAGTCTGGGCTGAACCCAAATTCGGTTCCAACCTAGTTGTGTGTGTGAGAGAGAGAGAGAGAGAAAGATGGTGGCTTGGTGGTGCAATGTGCGTGAGAGAGAGAGAGAGAGATTATGGTAGTGTGTGTGTGAGAGAGAGAGATTACGAATTTTTTTTGTTTGTGAATATAGTGTAAAGGCCGTTTGGTGGTGGTGGTGATGATAATGATGATGGTGATTGTTGTTGAGTGTTGATTTTTTTTTTTTCAATTTTAATTTAAACTTTAAAATTGATTAGGGAGGATTCTAGATTGATATGAATGTGGATGATGTCATTGAATATGGATGGTCGATGAATCTGGACTGTTGATGTTTTTATTTATTGATGATGCTACCGAGTTGTGGCGTGAACTTGGGTGGAAGGAATCACATGAACTCATGTCATCGTACCACAAAGACCAACAAGAAGCATAATATCTGGAATATTGATGTTGATAGTCAGAATCTTTTATTATTATTTACTTTTAAAAAAAATTATTGATATTATTAATATTTTTTTTTGGACATTAGTCAAACAGGTCAACGGGTGTTTGTGTGATATTATTATTATTTTTTCAGTTTTATTGCAATTATTCATATAATCAGAGTGTGTAAGTGTAATTTTCCCTTGACGTCTGTTTCCTTCTGTCAACTATTGCCAATAAATGAAAGTTTATGGGGTTTAAAGCTAGGAAAAAAAAATTAATGGGGCAACATGTGATTTCGGGTATAATTCAGGGGCATTGGTGCTATTAACCCTTTTGTATATATCATTAATTTTTAAAAATAACGAAGTATATTCAAATTATAAATGACTATGCGTGTGTGAAGTGGGACACCTATATTTGGCATTACAACGAAAATGGTCAGTATTCGGTCAAGAGTGGCTACCGGCTGGGTCATAGCTTAGACAATATGATGGGGCCTTCTAATACCAATCCTCGGACTTCTTGGTGGAACACATTTTGGATGGTCAAGATTCCTATGAAGTGAAGATGTTTATCTGGAAGGCATATCAGGATTGGATCCCAACCAAAATCAACATATATAGGAAGGCGAGGTATGAAAATGAATGGGGTTTGTGAGGCCTGTAACAGCTCCGCTGATGACACCTTGCACACTCTTTGGTACTGCAGTAAACTCAAATGTATTCGAGATGAGTGGTGCAGCCATAATATGACTATAAGAGGTCAGCATAAGAACATCCTTGACTTAATCTGTGACTGTTTTTCTACTGGGAATGCAAAGAAGGCTGATCTTTTCTGTATTGTGGTATGGAGGATTTGGTTTTGTCGTAATTCTACTCTGCATGAAGCAAAGAAGCACAAAATGTCTGAGGTAGTCAATTAGAGTATAAACTTCCTCCACCAGTTTCAAATTAGCATGCCTCAGGTTCAGAGAGAGGTGGCTTGCGGCAATGGGTCTAGTTGCAGGTGGATCCCTCCTGAAACGGATGCCTACAAGGCCAACTGTGATGCGGTGCTGGATCATGGAAATGGGCAGATGGGAATAGGGGTGATTATCAGAAACTCGGGTGGGAAAGTGCTTGCCTCATGCTCCTTGGTATTCGATGGCATTCTAAGTGTTAAGGTGGCCAAGCTTATAGCTATTCTAAGGTGTCTCCAGTCTGGGATGGATTGTGGTTTAACCTTGGGTATTATTGAGACAGATGAGGCAAATGTTGTCAAATGGTTACAAGAAGATTGCTATCTGGATTCTGACTTCGGTTTGATTATCTCTGAAATTCTGGATTTGAAGGACAAAATGGGAGAGGTAACTTTCTCCTGCACTCGAAAGGCGTCCAACAAAGTGGCCAACAACCTTGCTCTGTATGCGCTAAGGATTCGCAAGGATACCTAATGGATGGAAGACTTCCCCCTCTGTCTTGCGAATGGAGTGGAGGCTGATATGCCTGATTAGTGTGTTTTTTCTTTCCTAGTTATGCTTTGTTTCTTTTTTCTGTTTTGTTTGCTGCTCTATGTTCTGAATTCTATCCAAAAAAAAAAAGTGAAATGGTTCAAAAGTGGAGCAAACTCCAAAGTGAAAGTGCTTTGATGAAAACGAATTGCCATTAGAATATTATCAAGTGGAAGCTTCGACGAAGCTGCTGAGCAATTAGCATCCACCAGGAATATTTATCAAGAACCTAGACTATCTCGACATAACCTAGACTATCTCAACATCTCAACATCATCATCTTTGTTTTATTAATACATCATCATCTCAGCATCTCTCCAACCTAGACTATCTCGACATAACCTAGACTCTCCGGTGATTCCATCATCTTCAATGGCGTTGAGTTTGATTCCTTCATGTTCTTCCAATACTTATCGATCCAAGTACGATGTTTTTCTCAGTTTCAGAGGCGAGGATACTCGCAACAAATTTACCAGCCATCTTCACAAAGCTTTGGATGACAAAAAAATCAAAACTTTCATTGATTACGAACTTAATAGCGGAGATGAAATCTCCCCATCTGTTCTCAAAGCAATTGAAGAGTCTCTGATTTCTATTATCATTTTCTCTCAAGACTATGCATCTTCCAGATGGTGTCTTGAAGAACTTGTGAAGATCCTCGAGTGCAGGCAAAACCACCAACAAATTGTAATTCCAGTTTTCTATGAAATAGATCCATCACATGTGAGGCATCAAAGTGGGAGTTTTGCAGTTGCATTTGCTAAGCATCAACAACGTACGTGCAAAGACAAAGTGCAAACATGGAAGGATGCTCTCAAGGAAGCAGCCAATCTTTCTGGCTTTGATTCACATTCACGTGTCTATAAGTAAGTTCTTTACGCTTGATCTTTTTATGTTCTGTTTCTGTACTTGATATTTCCTAAGAAAATATCGTCAACAAAAATTGGAATTAAAATTATGTAATTTTATCTATTGCCGTTTTTGATTTATTACAACTTAACACAAATTGCTTTTAATATTTGTTAGGAATGAGTGTGATCTTATAGAGGCTATTGTCCAAGATGTTGTGGAGAGATTGAATGATCACTTGCCCTCAACTGATACCAGCAGCCGCCTTGTTGGAATAGATTCAAAGATTAAGCACGTTGAATGGTTGTTATGCCTTCGATCGGAGAATTTTCGCTCCGTAGGACTTTGTGGTATAGGCGGTATAGGCAAGACTACTCTTGCTCATGCTGTATTCGACAAAATCTCTTGTCATTTCGAAAGTTCTCATTTCATTGAGAACGTCAATGAAGAAGTTCACCGGAGTGGATTAGTCCACTTGCGACAAGAACTTCTTTCTGCAATATTGGGGGATGAAAATATTAATAGAGGTGCTTCTATTGTTGGACGCAACTTCATAAGAAATAGGCTTGGCCGTAAGAAGTTTCTTATTGTTTTTGATGATGTTTTCGATTCTAGACATATACGATCTTTGATTAAAGATTTTGATTGTTTCAATCCACAAAGTCGAATCATTATAACAACAAGAGATAAACAAGTGCTTAGAAGTTGTAGAGTGGATCGTAATTATGAGGTTAAAGAATTAATTCATCATGAAGCTCTTGAGCTCTTTCGCAGGCATGTCTTTGAAAAAAACCAACATCCCACAGACGATTATATGGAGTTGTCCGACATAGTGACAAGATATACCGGAGGCGTTCCATTGGCTCTTGAAGTTTTGGGGTCCCGTCTATTTGGCCAAGGAAAAGAGGTTTGGAAAGATGTAATAGATAAACTTAAAACAATTTCTAATAAGGATATCCATAGGATATTAAAAATCAGTTACGATGGACTTGAAGATGATGATGTGAAAAATATATTTTTGGACATTGGATGTTTTTTTAAAGGGAGTGAATTTGATCATGTAAAATCATTCCTAGATGCTTGTGGGTTTCGCACACATGATGGAATAAATATTCTCATCAATAAGTCTCTCATAACTATATCAGGTAACAAGATAACAATGCATGATTTGATACAAGCTATGGCTAAGGAAATTGTTCGCCAAGAATGTCCTGAAGATCCCGGCAAACGTAGTCGATTGTGGTATCATGAAGATATTTGTCGTGTTCTAACAAATAACACGGTGAGAATCAATCAAACATTTTTTTTGGCTTAGGGAGTATTACTTACATTTATCATTGTGCATTACCTCATGAGAAAAGGCATGGGTTTAATTGTTTTTTTAAAAAATATGATATGTTCATTTGACAACTAAACAACTAGAGTACATCTTTACATATTTGATACTAACTTTTTTTTTCCTCTTTTTGTTTTGTGAACTTGTGTTAGGGTACCGAAAAAATCGAAGGCATCTTTTTGGATATGTCAAAAATAAATTATATATCCTTAAATCTATTTGCTTTTGCAAACATGTCTAGATTGAGAATCTTGAAGATTTTTA
This sequence comes from Dipteronia sinensis, assembly GCA_033220585.1. Classification (NCBI taxonomy): domain Eukaryota; kingdom Viridiplantae; phylum Streptophyta; class Magnoliopsida; order Sapindales; family Sapindaceae; genus Dipteronia; species Dipteronia sinensis. Next base: position 5,645,977 of record CM065639.1, on the reverse strand, counting down.
ACTCACATATCAATAAGGTGCATGTTCCTCCGGCCCTTGAAACTAATTTTCCTGAGCTAAGGTATTTTATCTGGTATGGATGTCCGATAAAATCACCGTTGTCGAGTTTTTATTTAAAGAACCTCGTTAAACTTGACATGAGATACATCAAAGTTAAACAACTATGGAATGGTTGTCAGGTATGTTTTCAAATTTATATTTATAGTACGGTGTTGCTTTTTGTTAATACCGTATAAAGCTCAAATATGTGTTTTTTTTTCTTTTGGTACTTACAGCCTCTTGATAAGTTGAAAGAAGTAGATCTCAGTTTCTCCAGCCTAATCAGTTGCCCAGACTTCTCAGGTTCCCCGAATCTTAAGATATTGGATCTACTATATTGTAAATATTTGCGTGAAATTTCACCTTCTATTCAATATCTCATTAAGCTTGACGTCCTTAAACTAAGGGGCTGCTGTAGCCTCAAGGGTATTCCAGATTGCAGTGGTTTGAATTCTCTCAAACAACTTAATCTTTCTAACTGCCCAAATCTGGAGATGTTGCCTGAGATGCCATGTAATATAGTAGAGTTACTGTTAAATGGAACTGCTATAGAAGAACTTCCCTTATCCTTTGGGAATTTAAGCAGAATGCGGCATTTGTCCCTTGGTGGATGTAAAAGGCTTAAGAGTCTTCCAAGCATCATTTGTAAGTGGAAATCTCTTGAGAAGCTGGATATTGATGGTTGCTTAAAACTTAATCCGTTACCTAATGATATAGGAGCTTTGGAATCTTTGGACAAACTCCACATTGGATATGATCCTATACGAGATATACCATCATCTTTTAGTGGTTTGAAGAATCTAAGGTTATTAACGTTAAGTGGGTGTAAGAAGTTATCTTTGAGTGGATATCAGTGTTTTCCTGACAATCTGAAATATCTAAATCTAAGTGATAGTGGTATCACAGAGTTACCAGAGTTTCCTGACGGTTGCTTATCCTCTCTAGTATCGTTACATTTGGATGGAACTAGTTTAGAAAGCATACCAGCTAGCATAATAAATCTCTCTAACCTACTTTCTCTTGACATAAGAAACTGCAAGAGGCTTAAATGTTTACCAAAGCTTCCGTTTGGAAATATAAAGGTAGACGGTTGCACATCATTGGAAGTATTACCCAGTCCTTCGTTTGGGGGGCCACGAGGCTTAAAAGCTAGCTTTGTCGATTGTTTCAAGTTGGACCAAAATATATTTGAAGACATTGTGAAAGATGCTCTGCTGTATACAAAACAGGTTTGTTTTACTCCTTCCTAATACGATGTTAATATTTATTTTATTTGTTTTAGAAATTTTTGTGCATAAGTACTCCTTCCTTTTTTGCGATATGTCACGATTTTAAAATAAAAAGTTTACAATTTTTTCTTCAATTTGACAACCCAAATTGCTCTCTGTGCACGTTTACCTTATATTGTCCTCGAAAAAAGTTATATTTGAATAAAGGGCAAATTGTACTGAACCCCTTGAGGTTTGGTCAAGTTACACTTAGATGGAAACGTTTCTTTATTATACACTAACATCCCCAAGACTTAAATTTGACTTTTAAAATGTCTAAAATGCCCCTAGTTATATTATTTTATAATTTTTTTTACCTTTTAACCAAAAACTTTGTAAACTTTAATAAAAATAAAAAACTAAATAACAAATATGATTCATTAATTAAATAAATAGTTTAAAATAAATAAATAAATAAATAGTTTAAAAAAAATAGTTTAAACAAATTAAATAAATAAATAGTTTTAAAAAATTAAAATGAAATAAATAAATAGTTTTAAAAAATGAAATAAATAAATAGTTTTAAAAAATTAAGTAAATAAATAATTAAAAAATTAAATAAAAAAGTATTAAAAAATCAAATAAATAAATAAATAGTTGTAAATAAATAAACAAATAGTTTAAAAAATAAATGAAAAAATTAAAAACATTATTTTTTTAAGAATATCTATTAATAGGGACAAGATAAGCTCTAAATATCCAAGGAGTGTTGGGAACCTTGAAATTTCTCTCACCATCATCTTTACCGTAAAAGTTTGGATATTTAGTGTTTTTCTTGTCCCTATTAATTAATATCCTTAAAAAATATAAATTTTTTAATTTTTTTCATTTATTTATTTATATTTTAAAATATTTTTTTAAACTATTTATTTATTTTATTTTTTTAAACTATTTATTTATTTTATTTTTTTAAACTATTTATTTATTTTATTTTTAAACAACTATTTATTTATTTTTAAAATTATTTATTTATTAAAACTATTTATTTATTTATTTTTTTAAAACTATTTATTTATTTAATTTTTTTAAACTATTTATTTATTTAATGAATCATATTTTTTATTTAGTTTTTTTTTATTAAAGTTTATAAAGTTTTTGGTTAAAAGTAAAAAAAAATAAAGTATCAAATAATATAACTAGGGGCATTTTAGGTATTTTAAAAGTCAAATTTAAGTTTTGGAGGTGTTAGTGTATAATAAAGAAAATTTTCCATTTAAGTGTAACTTGTCCAAACCTCAAGGGGTTCAGTGCAATTTGCCATTGAATAAATTAATCTTAATTAAACTAGCATTTTAAGAAATTAAAACTACTTTAATGCATTTGACGGAGAACATATGCTCCCACCTAAACAAAAGAGTCACATGTCTCCTCCCTTAAATATATATTATAATTATATTTTTGTTTTTCTCTTCTTAATTTTTTTTTATTACAAAATTTATCAATATATGCCTGTTTTTATTATTTTTTATTCAATTTTCTTTTTTAATAAATTTATTATTTCTTAATTTTAGGGACTTTGAGAATTTCTTAAATTACTGAGATCAATTTAACATTTACTATAAAAGTTGGTGGGTTTTTACAATTCTTTCCGTTTTTTAAGTTGAACACACGGAACATTTTTCAAGAGTATTGTGTAGTAAGACAAAATCTTTACTAGGGGTTGGCTAACGGGCAAAGTAAAGTAGTGTAATATATTTTTAATAAATTAATGATAAAAAATAACAAATTTTTAACTTAATTTATAGGTTTATTGCCATGTTAATCTACATTACCCTGGAAGTGAAATTCCAAAATGTTTCGACTTTCAAAGGGTGGGATCTTTCATCAATGTTGAACTACCACCAAATTGGTTCAATAATAACTTTCTAGGTTTTGCTTTGTGCGTTGTTGTGGCGGGCCATCGAAATGATTTTGATAAAAAGGGTAATATACACTGGAAATGCAATTTCAAATCTGAGGATGGACAAGACCAATGTGTTAGTCATCAGGGCGGAAATGTTTATTCAAACAATGTATTGGTAACCTCTTATATTAGCCCATTTTCTCTCTTAGAATTATTATGTTATGAGAATAAGGTCTCTTTCGAGTTCCATCTTAGTTCGCGTGCTCTTAAAATAAAAAAGTGTGGTGTACATTTAATATTTGGTGAAGAAGTGTATGGAAGTTCTTGGGTTGGTGAGGATGAAGATGTTTTGTCTTTGGCAAACATTGTCCATGACGACCGTGAAGAAAATATCGAAGGAGATACCCAACTGATCAAGGTAAATTACATGCTTCCATATTTTAATATCACAAATCTCTCTTGTACAACTCGTTTTGCTTTTTTCAATAATTTGATCATTTTTAACTACATCTCAAAACTTTAGACCATTTTGTTTAGTCTATTTTACAATATTAATGGGTTGAACAAATTTGATAATATAAGGTTGACTTAGTGGTAAGCCACTCGCTCTTACATCCAAAAGGTTGTGGGTTCGAGTCAATGCCATCTCCCCCAATCATGAAATATTGTAATAATAAAATTAAAAAAAAACTGGGTTGGAACAATTTAAGTTTTCTGTAATTATTATTGGAATAATTGATTACCATATGTTTATTTTTCACATTATGTTATTGAATGGTGACTGGTGCATTTTTATTAGGTTGAATATGGTTTTCTTTGAAAACATGGTTAAAAGTGAATTCCAAATTTACAAATAGGTCAGATTTGTCTATTAAGTGTTTTTATTAAGAGTTACCACTAATTTTTAATTGTGACAAATAGATTATAGGATGACTTAGAGATCGGATAATGTGTTATACTTGCAATTCAAGGGTCAAACCATGAAATTTCAGAATAATTAATTTGTAATTGTAACATCTAATTCTTCGAATAGCTAGCGTATATTTGTTTGAATCAATAAAATTTGTTTTACTCGTTTGTGCTATTTCCATATTTTCATTGTAACATGATATTAATTAAGATTAATTTTTTCTATGTTAGTGAATTTTATATTGATTATTTGTGTTTTATGAATTTTGATAATGAAAATGTACTTTTATATTATTGCTACAGAACTTTTTATGAATTTGAGTGGGAGATGTCGAAAACTTTCTATTCCTTTAAAATGTCCGTGTTAGAATATATTTCTTAGAATTCTTTTATATGTGTTTTCAATAGGGATATTATTAATTTCTCCCCCGACGTTTGCATTATCATCGTTTTGCCCCTTCTAGTTTCAGAATTCTCCATTTCCCCCCTACCGTTAAAAATGTTACTTTTGACACCAACCGAAAGCGAAAAGACACAATTACAAAACTGGGAATATTTTTTTTTCCCTAAAAAAACACCCAATCATCGATCATCAGTTCATCATCTTCACCACACAAAAAAACATTCCCAGAAATCAATCAAAACCAAAAACAAACAAGTTTCCAGAATCAAAACCTTGAGAATCACTTTTCAAAGAAAAAGAAAAAGAAACTGGTAGAATCAAAGCTTTAGTTAATATTATTTTCTAGAAAACTCATCACCCAACTCCTTTCTCCCCATGAGCAACCCCACAACATCACCATTTCGTTGTTGAAAAGAAAAAAAAAATCACCTAAACCAAAACCTAACTCGAATCCAGCGTTGAAATCTTCTCAAACCGAAAACCCAGTCTCACACTCTCTCTCCTCACCGGCAGCTACCCCAAAATAGTGCTGTAAAAGGGGGCCGGCCCGGCCCACATCGGCACAGCCCCCCGGCCCGTTTAGGAAAACGGGCCGTGCCAGGCACGGCCCGTTTTCCTAAATGGGGGCCCGGCACGGCCCTTCCGTGCCGTGCCGCGTGCCGTGCCGTGCCGGCCCGTGGGCCAATTTGGCGGGCCAAATGGGCCGGCCCATATTTTTTTTTTATAATTTTTTATATATTATTATTTTTATATAATAAAAAAAATGTTTATAATAAATTAATAATAGATTATAGATACATTTTTTATTTTATTTAATGAATTAATTCAAAAAATAAATAAAGATAAAACATGAAAGAAAAAAAAAGTAGATAAAAATATGAAATGAAGAATTCTTTATTTATTTCGGACTTTCAGTATTACATATTTATATGATTGCCTCATTAAAAACCTTACCAAGAAAACCCAGCGGGATAAAAACTTGGTAAGGGAAAAAGAGTGCAATCGTATTACAAGTAAATGTACATGTACAACCTAGTTCTGGACCCGGTTATTTTTTTAAAAAAAACAATAAAAATATAGTTAAATTTAAAAAAAAAAAAAAAAAAAAAAATTCTGCAGGCCCAACGGTCGGCACGCCGTGCCAGCCCGTGTGCCGGCCCGGCGTGCCGGCCGTTGGGCTTGGCACGCCGTGCTGGCGTGCCGTCCGTTGGGCCCGCAGAATTTTTTTTTAATTTAAATTTAAAAAAAAAATAAAAAAATAAAAAAAAAAATTCTGCGGGCCCAACGGTCGGCACGCCGTGCCAGCACGTGTGCCGGCCGTTGGGCTTGGCACGCCGTGCTGGCGTGCCGTGCCGGGTCGGCACGCCGTGCCTGGAAGCCTGACCCGGCACGTGCCAAGAATGGGGGCCGTGCCTGGCACGGCCCGCTACAGTAACGGGCCGTGCCTGGCACGGCCCGCCATCCTTGGCAGGCCGGCCGGACCGGGCCCTCCAGGCCCGGCCCATATTTACAGCACTACCCCAAAACACCTAGTGAGGAGATCGGCCACCACTCTAACTACGTTTCGGTTGGGATTTCTAGGCGGTTTCGTTGGCCATTGTTGGGTGGGGTTTGGTGGCGACTTCATGGAGGTTTCTGGGTGATTGATGGCGGGTTTATGGTGATTTCTGGATGGGATTGGTGATGGTTTAGGGTCGCCGGGGGTTTGGTGCATGAGAGATTTCTGGGTTTGGTGGTGGGAGAGGGTTTTTTTTTGGGTTTTATTATGTTGTTTCTGGGTTGGATTTCGGGGTTGCTGGGTTTGTTTTGACGGCTCAGGGCTGCTGGGCTCGTCGGCGTCGGCTGCGGCGATTGTTGTTGGGTTCGTCGGCAATGAGGATTTCTGGGTTCGTTTGGTGGTGGTTGAGGGCTTTTGAGCTTTAGTTTGTTACTGGTGGCTGTGGGATGACTATGTCGATGTCGATGGTGATGGTCGATGATGATGAAGATGTTTTGGTTGAATGTGGAATTGTGGTGATGGTCGATGATGACGAAGAGAGAGAGATTTTTTAATTGATTTTTTGATTTTTCTATTGCATGTTATTGAAATACCAAATTGCCCTTCAAAATTAAAGTCCATTGCACCTTTTTAACGTCTATAAACGGCAGGGAGTAAATGGGGATTTCTGACAACTAAGGGGGTAAAACGATGTTGACTGAAATGTCAGGGCGGAAATTAATAATATTCCTTTCCAATATGATGGACTTATATATATTTTCATCTTTATATTTGATGTGTTTTTTTTTTAATTAAAACTACTATAGTTTCCCTAACTCTTTTTAATTGATTGTGATATGTAGTTCTGTAGATGGTTAAGGCTTTGTCTGTGCTGAGTTTGGGATTGCAAGTGTATTTGAAAGAAGTTTTCCTTCTTGATTTTGTTGGCTATATGAGTGTCAACTGCTTGGATTTGGCTTGGTGGACTTGTCCTCTTCGGTCTTGATGATTTCAACACATTTGATGTTTCAAGAAGATACCCAACTGATCAAGGTAAATTACATGCTTCCATATTTTAATATCACCGGTCTCTCTTCTACAACTCGTTTTACTTTTTTCAATAATTTGATCATTTTTAATTACATGTCAAAACTTTGGACCATTTTGTTTAGTCTATTTTACAATATTACTTGGTTGAAACAATTTGACAAGATGAGGTTGACTTAGTGGTAACCCGCTAGTTCTTACAACCAGAAGGTTGTGGGTTCGAGTCAATGCCATCTCCCTCAATCCTAAAATATTGTAATAATAAAATAAAAAAAATAAAAAAAACTGGGTTGGAGCAATTTAAGTTTTATGTAATTATTATTGGAATAATTGATTACCATATGTGTATTTTTCTAATGATGTTATTGAATGGTGACTAATGCATTTTTATTAAGAGTTATTACTAATTTTTAATTGCGTCAAATAGATTATAGGATGACTTAGAGAATAATGTGTTATGCTTACAATTCATGGGTCAAACCATGAAATTTCAGAATAATTAATTCGTAATTGTAACATCTATTTCTTCGAATAGCTAGCGAATATTTGTTTTAAGTCAATAAAATTTGTTTAACTCTTGTTTGTGCTATTTCCATATTCATTGTAACATGATGTTAATTAAGATTATTTTTTTTCTATGTTAGTGAATTTTATATCGATTAAATTAGAAAATAGGGTACTAATTAACTCTTGTATTTGACAGTTTGAAGACTGACTGTCAATATTACTGGACTAAAACTTTATTTGTGTTTTATGATTTTTTATAATGAAAATGTACTTTCATATTATTGCTGTAGAACTTTTTCACTCAAAAATTTTAAATCAAGAATTTATAATCAAGAATTGAGTGGGAGAAATTGAAAACTTTCTATTCCTTTAAAATTTCCGTGTTAGAATATATTTCTTAGAATTCTTTTATATGTGCTTCCAACATGATAGACTTATATATTAATCTATATATATCTGATATGTGTTTGTTTTTTTTTAAAATAAAACTACTATAGTTTCCCTAACTCTTTTTAATTGATTGTGATCTGTAGATGGTTAAGGCTGTGTGTGTGCTGAGTTTGGCATTGCAAGTGTATTTGAAAGAAGTTTTCCTCCTTAAGTCTGTTCGCTATTTGCGTGTCAACGGCTTGGATTTGGCTTGGTGGAGTTGTCCTCTTCGGTCTTGATGATTTCAACACATTTGATCTTCTTTGGTATTTTTGTGTTTTGTTTTACATTCATGTTTCTCTTTTATAATGTCTGTCTTCAACATTTTTATTATTTGGCTTTATTTCTATCTTATATATTGTAATATATAGTTTTATGCATCTTTTATTATGTCCCCTCGAGACCAGTGTTATTATATTTTTATTTAATTATGAAAGTTTCATCGTTCCGTCAAGGATCGAAACTTCAAGTTTTTATGATGTTTGATTTCTTGGTTGATGATGTAGAAGAGCACAATAAAATATTCTCTAATCAAAAAGTTGGTAAATTTTGAAGACTAAACTCTATAAGACTATATGTAGTCTGAATTCTATCGATTTATATTCAGAGTACATATAAAATACACATATCTCTCTTTCTCTAAAACTAAACCAGAATTCCAGTATGTTTTCTTTCATTGAGAGGTTCGTGTTTCCCCTTCCAAAAAAACCCAAACACGTGGAATTAGTATCAATTAAATAACTTGAGGTTTAATAGAAAAAAAAAGGATTTTTTCAATTACCCTAGTTTGGTACCATCAAAACTAAGTTATTATCATGGTTCAGTGGTATGCCTCTCACACCCACTCTAAGATGTTGTGCATTTGAGTCATTCCTCCATCCCCAACTTTGAATTATTGTATTATTTAAAAAAAAATCAGGTGAAAGGGGAAAAAAAGAGAGTTATATCCATATATGATCACATAAAATATGTCTGGTTGGATTTGGAATCATGGTATGTGATTCTATAACAAATATGTGAAAATCAAGATGCAAATTAAAATTTTGGAATACGACATGGATTCAATCTCAAACAACAACAAAAAAATGACTCTTTATTTTTAACTTTTTGAATTAATAAAATTTCAGGATCACAATTCATATTCATATATAGCAACCATTTATAAAAAACATTGTCATCAAACATGACTCTTTTTAATTTTGGTATATATATGTATATATTTTGGATCAGGAATCTCTCTTTATCTTAAATATATAGTTAATATTTGATTATTTTTTTCTTTCTCATACAACTTAATTATTATTTTAATTACACTCATAAAATACTAAAGAAAAACAAGTATCAAGAAAAGGATCCTAATACAACGTTTAAAATATGAAACAACACCCTGTTTCAGAGAAACAGACACTTAAAAACAATACACAAATCAATAGAGCATTTTGTATATACTTTAAATCCTAGAAATATCCAAGTCAGGTAACAGAGTAATGACAACTAAAAATGGGTGGAAAATGAACCATGCGTGTGTCGGTGTGTGAAATGAAACGAGTCAAAAGTGGAGCAAAAGTAGTCAACAAAAGCAGTAAAAAGTAAGAAAATGAAAGTACTTTGATGAAAACAAATTGCCATTGGAATATTTATAAGGAAGCTTCGACGAAGTTGCTAAGCAATTTGCAATTAGCAATTAGCATCCACCAGGAATATTTTTCGAGATCGAGAATTCACATATATACAAAATAATATATTTCTGATTTTATTATTAATTTATATTATACTTATTTTTAAGTAACATACTCATATATAAAGCGGGGGTTTTTAGAGGGGAGACATGATTCAAACCCTCAACTACATTATATATGTGTGAGAGGTATATCGCATAACCAACCTCATTACGTCCATATTTTTATATTATACAAATCTATTTCTTTTAGAAAGCTTCTTCTGGCAATCTAATTTTTCTTTTTAAACTATTTTTCTAATTACACTCCATTCTAAAAAATTTAATTTAAAAAATTCTGAAGATATTTTCTTTTGTTTCGAGATTATCTTTTTTATTGTTTGTCACTCTTATTCTAAAAACACTCAATTTTAAAAAATGAATTTCTAAAGACATTCAATTTTATTTTAATAAAAATTAGGACGAACCATTGTAGTTTTTGGATTCATCAAAGGAGTAATTTTTTTTTAAATTAAATTATTTAAAAAATATTATCTCTCCTAAATCATTAGATTAAATATTATATATTCAATCATCTCTCCTAAATTTTTAATTACCATATTAAACTCTCTCTCTTCTCCAATACAGATCTCTAATTTTCTATCTAGATTCTTTCTCAAACAAGACCAACATCTAAGAAAAAATAAACTTACATAAGCTTGATTTTTAGGAATAGTATATATGTATATATTTTAAAAAAAATAACTCAAAAAACAAGTACCCTGATTTTCAAAAAAAAAAAATCAAAATATGAAAATGTTTTTTGTTACTTTTGTAGATATGTGATTGCCTAGAGAACGTTAATGATTTCATTAGTCTTAGAAAATCTGAGTTTAATATTTTTTCTTTGAAAAATGGAAAGAGAGAGTAATTAGGAGAGGGTGTTTCATATAGTAATAACAGATTTATGAGAGAGAATTTAATACCGAATATGTAGTATTTAATCTAATGATTTAAGAGAGAATTTTTTTTTAATAATTTAATTAGTTTGGAGTGTCTTTAGAATTTTTTTGTCTTGTTTAATAATTTTAATTCAGGTTAAAATTGTTATTAATAAAAAAATTAAATTAAAGTATAAATAGATAATTTGTGGATCGTAAGGAAAAACTTTCTATCTTTTAACCTATTACTTATAAAAAATAATTTATTTTTAAAATAAACATTAATCGTATTATCACTTTCAATACCATTATAACAACCTATTATCCTTTTGTTTTTAATAAAATCAAAACGATTTCTAAATCATATCAATCATTTTGTCTATACTTTAAAGCCTAAAAAAATCCAAGTGAAGCAATGACAACTAAAAATCGGTGGAAAGTGAACTATGCGTGTGTGAAGTGAAATGAGTCAAAAGTAGACATGACAGCGTTTCGGTTCCGATTTCATTGGGACCTAGAATCGGAACCGGAACTGTCTGGAAGGAGGTTTCGGTTTCGATTCCGGTTCCAGTTTCAGTTCCCCGATTATGGTCCGGTTCCTCGGTTCTAGACGGTTCGGTTTCTTTAATTGAACATCTTATATGTACGTTTATATATTTTTTACATTTAAAATATTAAACATCATCCGGTTTCAGACACTAAAAACAATACTCAAAATAATAGAGCATTTTGTATATACTTTAAGGAGTAATAATAGTTTTTCCAAAAAACAATTCCTAAATTTTTTCCTAAAAGATATTGGCACGTGATGTATTAAGATCTCGTAAATCATGTGTGAGAAGTGAAAATGACTCAACAATAAAGTTATTTCATTCAATTTTGGTGTCAAAATGAATGGATTATAGTGATGCTATATCATTTGGGTACCAGATTTGGGCTCTAAATTTGGACAAGCATTAGTTAATTGGTCAAAAATAGAGCAAAAGTAGTCGATAGGAGCAATCAACTAGTTTGAATTCAAATAAAACTTCCCAAAATATTCGGGGAAATTAATAGCATGTGAATTGAAATAATGATCTCTTGACTTGACTCTCTTGCCGTGCAATTATATATATGAGGAATCAACTTTTCTTTAACGCAGTAATGGGTTTTTGAACAAGTGAAAGTTCGCCGAAATTTCTAAGAAATTAGCATCCACTAGGATTACTTATCAAGAATTCACATCTAATTATTTCTCAAAATCTCAACAGTGACTCTCGGGTTGTTCCTTCATCTTCAATGGCGTTGAGTTTGATTCCTTCTTCAATTACTTGTTAATTCAAGCACCACGTTTTTCTCAGTTTCAGATGCGAGGATACTCGCAATAAATTTATACAAGTGTTTTTAGAATTTCTTGTTTTAATAATTTAATTGGTTTGAAGTGTCTTTAGAATTTTTTGTTTGTTTAGTAATCTTAATTCAGGTTAAAATTGTTATTAATAAAAACATAAATTAAAGTGTAAATATATTAATGTGACCATATATATATAAATATAATTATAAGGAGAAACAAGGAATGATCTTGAAAGAGATCTAGAAAGAGCTCTGCAATATAATAAAAATCTTATAACCAAGAATCCAAGATGAATAAAAAATAAATAAAAAGATCAAGGTATCATGTATTCATGTACCACTATACAAGTTTTTCTATGTGAACCCATTGATTATTGAACGAGACAACTTTAAATCCTTTCAAAACCATCACCACGTCCACCACTCCAGGACCACCAATAATGTTGAAAAAAGAGAGTATCCGAGGTAGATTCTATTATTCTAAGGCCCCGTCCTGCAGCTGTTTTTTTTTGTTTTCGTTTTTGTTTTCCAAAAATGATTTCGAATTCGCGTTCGTTTAACCGTTTTTCATTTTATTTTCGAAAAACAAAAAAAATTTGAAAAACACAATTAGTGTTAAAAGTGAAAATTTTGAAAAACATCTGAAAGTTATTTTTCGTTTTTTTTTTGTTTTTCGAAAAAAATTTAACATTAATTTTTTTTTCCTTTTATCTCTTCATCGTGCCTTCACCCTGCCATCTTCTATCTTCCTTGTCATCTCTCTTCCCGATCTGGTGGTCTTCTTCAGATCGCCGCCGCCACCGCCGCCTCCGCAACTGATCAACTCCCGCTCGCCGCCGCCGATCTGATCTTCTTCTTCTTCAGCTCGCCGCCGATATGCTATTCTTCAGCTTGTCTTCAGCGGCGGTCTGGTCTTCTTCTTCAGCTCGCCGATCTGGTCGTCTTCTTCAACGGCGGTCTGGTCTTCTTCTTCAGCTTGCCGATCTGGTCTTCTTCTTCAGCTCGCCGATCTGGTCTTCTTTTCAGCTCGCCGCCGATCAGCTTGTCTTCATCTTGTCTTCAGCTCGCTGATCTGCTCTTCTTTTCAGCTCGCCGCCGATCAGCTTGTCTTCATCTTGTCTTCAGCTCGCTGATCTGCTCTTCTTTTCAGCTCGCCGCCGATCAGCTTGTCTTCATCTTATCTTCAACTCGCCGATCTGGTCTTCTTTTCAGCTCGCTGCCGATCAACTTGTCTTCATCTTGTCTTCAGCTTCTGGTAGTATCCATTTGTAGAATACTGCTTGATTATGTGAACTCTGGATTATGGGAATGCAAGTTTATCTATCAAAAATAGGATGATTTGGGGGGTGGGTATTGGAGGATGATTATTATCAGATTTTGTGTTGGGGAAATTTGAAGAAATTTGAAGAAATTTGGGATTGGGATTGTGTAATTAACAAAGAAGTTGTTTGTGTTAGATAATTGCAAAATTTTCCAATTATTCTACCAGACGCGTTTTTTCCGTTTTTATATTTAAAATACGGTTTTCATATGTGCTACCAGACGCGTTTTTCGGATTTCGAAACTGAAACCAAAAACACTGTTTTCATTTTTTTTTTTCGAAAAGCATTCAACGAAAAACGCTTACAGGACGGACCCTAAAAGTCTTCTCACTTTTTCTGTTTTCACACACTGTTTGTAAATTTTACTATTTTCGTTAATGTTTATAAACTAAAAGAAATTTGCATGTATAGCCCATTATTGAATTTAAAAATTGGTTCGTCGCTAGGCTGCACGGATACGGATACGGGATATAGATACGGTACGATATGTAGATACGATAAATCTCTAAAAATTATGATACGGATACGGTAGGATACGTCAATTGAAATAATATATATTTTTATTTTATATTTAAAAAATGTAATCCAATAATTCATTTAAAACATATTCTATATAAACATAATCCAATAATCCATTCGATTCAAATTTCAAAATAAAAATATAATCCAATAATCCATTCAAAACATATTCTTAAAAAACATAATCCAATAATCCTTTCAAAATGAAAACATAATCCAATAATTCATTCAAAATGAAAGCATAATCCAACTTATGTAAGTCTTAGCATATTACAAAACCCAAATCTTAATTTGTAAAATCTTAATTTGACTCTTCAACTTTGTAAAATCTTAATTTGACTCTTCAACTTTGTAAAATCTTAATTTGACCCCGTTTTAAATTAAAATAATTAAAATTTTGCCCCAAACGTATCCTCTCTGTATCCTTGCTGTAACAAACATGATTCTCTTTTTAATTTTTGTATATATCATTAATTTTTCAAATATAAAGAAGTATATTCGAATTATAAATGAATTGAACATCTTCCATGTATGTTTATATATATTTTACATTTAAAATATAAATCATCATCCGGTTTCAGACACTAAAAACAGTACTCAAATTAGTAGAGCATTTTGTTTATACTTTAAGAAGTAATGCTAGTATTTCAAAAAAAAAAAATTCTTAAATTCTTTCCCAAATGATATTGACACATGATGTATTAAGATCTCGTAAATCATATGTGGGAAGTGAAATGAGTTAACAATAATATTATTTCATCCAAATTTGGTGCTCAAATGAATGTATTATAGTGATATCATATCATTTGGATATCAGATTTGGGCTCCAAATATGGACTAACATTAGTCAATTGGTCAAAAATAGAGCAAATGTAGTCGATAGAAGCAATCAACTAAATTGAATTTCAATAAAACTTCCAAAAACATTCGGGGAAATGACTATCATGTGAATTGAAATAGTGATCTCTTGACTTGACTCTCTTACCCTGCAATTATATATATGAGGAATCAACTTTTCTTTAACGCGGTAATGGGTTTTTGAACAAGTGAAAGTTGCCGAAATTTATAAGAAATTACCATCCACGAGGATTATTTATCAAGAATTCACATCTAGTTATTTCTCAAAATCTCAATACTGACTCTGGTCGTTCCTTCATCTTCAATGGCGTTGAGTAGGAGTGGGCACGGTTGTATGAACCGAACCGAACCGATCCGAACCGAACCGATTTTGGGTGTTTGGTTCGGTTTTACACTTGAATTCGGTTCAATTCGGTTCGAACCGAATGAACCGTATTCAATACGGTTCGGTTTCGGTTTTGGGTCTTCAAAACCGAACCGACCCATATGAACCGAGATATATATTAAAAAAAAACCCTACATTTTTCTAACTTGTTCAGATCTATTTGATATCTCTCAACTTTATCTCTATCTTTCAACTTTGTCTCTCTCTTCCGCCGCGTCTTCAACAGCAACCCACCAGAAATCTCTCTTCCACCTGCGATCGTCTCTCTTCCAAGGTTCCGACTTCCGACTTCCGCCTACAATCGTCTCTCTTCAAGGTATTTTTCTTCTTCTTTTGCCATTCCAATCAACAATTTTCTTTAACTTTTTTTCTTTTTTTGTTGTCTACTTACCTGTTTCGATCTGGTGACTTAGATTTATTTGAATATATTTTGTTTTATGTTGGATTCTATTTATTTAATTTTTCTCTGACTTTGACTTTGAATTTGATTTATGTTGGTTTTCTAACTTGATTTATTTGAATATATTTTGTATTTGAATTTATTTGATTTATGTTCATTGCTTATTGAGTAACAGTTTTCTTTGATTTCGTTTTATGTTGGTTTCCCTATTGTTCATTGTCAAGCTTTGATTTCGTTTTTTACAAAATTGATTACCGACTTTGATTTCGTTTTGTATACATGCATACAACTTTCTTTAGTCGATTTGGTGTCATCTCTGAAGTTCAATTTTATTATGGATTGTATGTTGGATTGTGTGTGTTCATATTTTATTTTGGATTGCATTTTGGACTTCTATTATTTTATGTAATTGAAGTTATTTGGATTCAATTTCTGGACTGAATTTGGTAGCTTTTTAGAAGCTATATTTGATTGATTGGGACTATATTTATGCTTATATGTTGATTATGTGGACAAATTTGATTATGTAAACAATAATTTAGTCTATATTTGGACTGAATCAGTTGTCTAAAGGCCCAATTACAATACTAGGTGTTAGAAGGTAAAAAATAAATGAAAAAAAAATGAGCCCAATAGGCCCAAAACTGAATTGAACCGAACTGAACCGAACCGACATTAGGGTGTTCGGTTCAATTCGGTTTTGGGTTCAATACGGTTCGAACCGATTCACATTTTTAAAAATCGAATATAACTCGGTTCAATACGGTTTTGGCCAAAACCGAACCGAACCGAACCGTGCACACCCCTAGCGTTGAGTTTGATTCCTTCTTCCAATACTTGTTAATTCAAGCACCAAGTTTTTCATAGTTTCAGAGGCGAGGATACTCACAATAAATTTATACATGTGTTTTTATAATTTCTTTTTTTAATAATTTAATTAGTTTGAAGTGTTTTAGAATTTTTTTATCTTATTTAGTAATTTTAATTCAGGTTAAAAATATTATTAATAAAAAAATGAAATTAAAATGTAATAGATAATTTATGGATCATAAAGAAAAACTCTTTTTTAACCTATTATTTATAGTAAACAATTTATTTTTTAAAAAGACGTCAATTGTATTGTCACTTTCAATATATACCACTATAACCACCTATTATCTTTATGTTTTTGATAAAATTAAAACGATTTCGAAATCATATCGATCATTTTGTATATACTTTAAAGCCTAAAAAATCCGAGTGAAGCAATGACAATTAAAAATCGGTGGAAACTGGAAATTGAACTATGCGTGTGTGAAGTGAAATGAGTCAAAAGTGGAGCAAACGTAGTCAACAAAAGCAGCTGTTAAGAAGTAGAAAGTGAAAGTGCTTTGATGAAAACAAATTGCCATTGGAATATTGATCAAGGAAGCTTCGACGAAGCTGCTAAGCAATTATTAATTTACGTCTACAACTCTACAAGCCAATTATTAATTTATAATCATATGTTAAGTAGTAAATTAAATATGAGTTCAGCAGAAGCAAACAAAAAGAGAAAAGTAATTTGAATTTAAATAAAACTTCCATAAACATTCAGGGAAATTACTAGCACGTGAATTGACTCTCTTGCTGAGGAATCAAGATCGAAGTGAAAGTTGGATGAAGCTGCTAAGCAATTAGCATCCACCAGGAATATTTATCAAGAATTGACAAGTCACTCAACATCTCAACATCTCCACAATCACTCTCTGGTCATTCCATCATCTTCAGTGGCGTTGAGTTTAATTCCTTCTTCTTCTTCCAATACTTGTCAATCCAAGTACGACGTTTTTCTCAGTTTCAGAGGCGGGGATACTCGCTACAAATTTACCAGCCATCTTCACAAAGCTTTGGATGACAAAAAAATCAAAACTTTCATTGATTACGAACTTAATAGCGGAGATGAAATCTCCCCATCTCTTCTCAAAGCAATTGAAGAGTCGCAGGTTTCTATTATCATTTTCTCTCAAGACTATGCATCTTCCGGATGGTGTCTTGAAGAACTTGTGAAGATCCTCGAGTGTAGGCAAAAACACCAACAAATTGTAATTCATGTTTTCTATGAAATAGATCCATCACATGTGAGGCATCAAATTGAGAGTTTTGCAGTTGCATTAGCTAAGCATCAACAACATACGTGCAAAGATAAAGTCCAAAGATGGAAGGATGCTCTCAATGAAGCAGGCAATCTTTCTGGGTTCAATTCACGTAACTATAAGTAAGTTCTTTATGCTTGATCTTTCTGTACTCGATATTTCCAAAGAAAAGATCGTCAATAAAAATTGGAATTAAAATTATGACATTTTATATTTTGCCGTTTTTGATTTATTACAACTTGATACAAATTGCTTTTAATATTTGTTAGGATTGAATGTAAGCTTATAGAGGCTATTGTCCAAGCTGTTTTGAAGAGATTGAAGGATCACTTTCCCTCAACTGATACCAGCAGCCGCCTTGTTGGAATAGATTCAAAGATTGAGCACGTTGAATCGTTGTTATGCCTTGGATCGGAGGATGTTCGCTCCATAGGACTTTGTGGTATAGGGGGTATAGGCAAGACTACTCTTGCTCGTGCTGTATTCGACAAAATCTCTTGTCAATTCGAAAGTTCTCATTTCATTGAGAAAGTCAATGAAGAAGTTCACCGGAGTGGATTAGACCACTTGCGACAAGAACTTCTTTCCGCAATATTGGGGGATGAAAATATTAATAGAGGTGCTTCTACCGTTGGACGCAACTTCATAAGAGATAGACTTGGCCGTAAGAAGTTTCTTATTATTTTTGATGATGTTTTCACTCCTATACAAATACAATCTTTGATTAAAGATTTTGTTTATTTCAATCCACAAAGTCGAATCGTTATGACAACAAGAGATAAACAAGTGCTTAAAAGTTGTAGAGTGGATCGTGAATATGAGGTTATAGAACTAATTCATCATGAAGCTTTTGAGCTCTTTTGTAGGCATGCCTTTGGAAAAAACCAACATCCCATAGACGATTATAGGGAGCTATCTGACATAGTGACAAGATATACAGGAGGCGTTCCATTGGCTCTCGAAGTTTTGGGGTCCCATCTATTTGGCAAGAGAAAAGAGGTTTGGAAAGATGTAATAGATAAACTTAAAACAAGTTTTAATGAGGATATCCATAAGATATTGAAAATCAGTTACGATGGACTTGATGATGAAGTGAAAAAGATATTTTTGGACATTGAATGTTTTTTTAAAGGGAGTAAATTTGATCTTGTAAAATCATTCCTAGATGCTTGTGGGTTTCACACACATACTGGAATAGATATTCTCATCGACAAGTCTCTCATAGCTGTATCAGATAACAAGATAACAATGCATGATTTGATACAAGCCATGGCTAAGGAAATTGTTCGTCAAGAATGTCCTGAAGATCCCAGCAAACGTAGTCGATTGTGGTATCATGAAGACATCTGTCGTGTTCTGACAAAAAACACGGTGAGAATCAATCAAACCTTTTTTTTTGCTTAGAGAGTATTACTTCCATTTATCATTGTGCATTAGCTCATGAGAAAAGGCATGGGTTTGATTGTTTTTTTTTTAAAATATGATATGTTCCTTGGACAACTAAGCAACTACAATACATCTTTACATATTTGATACTAACTTTTTTTTCAGCTTTTTGTTTTGTGAACTTTTGTTAGGGTACCGAAATAATCGAAGGCATCTCTTTGGATATGTCAAAAATAAGCGATATATACTTAAATTCATCTACTTTCGCAAACATGTATGGATTGAGAGTCTTGAAGATTTTTAATTCACATATCAATAAGGTGCATGTTCCTCCAGCGCTTGAAATTAAATTTCCTGAGCTGAGGTATTTTATCTGGCATGGATGTCCAATAAAATCACCGTTGTCGAGTTTTTATCTAAAGAACCTCGTTAAACTAGACATGAGATACATCAAAGTTGACCAACTATGGAATGGTTGTCAGGTATTTTTTTCATATTTATATTTGTAGTATCGGTGTTGTTTTTTGTTAATACCGTATAAAGCTCAAATATGTGTTGATTTTTTTTTCTTTTGGTACTTACAGCCTCTTGATATGTTGAAAGAAGTAGATCTCAGTTTCTCCAGCCTAATCAGTTGTCCAGACTTCTCAGGCTCCCCAAATCTCAAGAGATTGGATCTACTAGGTTGTAAATATTTGAGTGAAATTTCACCTTCTATTCAATATCTCATTAAGCTTGAGGTCCTTCGACTAGATGACTGTTGTAGCCTCAAGGGTATTCCAGATTGAGTGGTTTGAATTCTCTCAAACAACTTCATCTTTCTAATTGCTTAAATCTAGAGATGTTGCCTGAGATGCCATGTAATATAGTAGAGTTATGGTTATCTGGAACTGCTATAGAAGAACTTCCCTTATCCTTTGGGAATTGTAAGTGGAAATCTCTTGAGAAGCTGGATATTGATGGTTGCTCAAAACTTAATCAGTTACCTAATGATATAGGAGCTTTAGAATCTTTGGACGTACTCAATGTTGGATATGATCCTATAAGAGATATACCATCATCTTTCATATATTTGAAGAATCTTACTTTCTTAAGTTTAAAAGGATGTACGGAGTTATCTTTGAGTGGATTTGAGTTCTTTCCTGACAATCTGAAACATCTAATTATAAGTGATAGTGGTATCACAGAGTTACCAGAGTTTCCTGACGGTTGCTTATCCTCTCTAATCTGGTTAGATTTGGATGGAACTAGTTTAGAAAGCATACCAGCAAGCATAATAAATCTCTCTAACCTACATTCTCTGGCCATAAGAAACTGCAAGAGGCTTAAATGTTTACCAAAGCTTCAGTTTGGAGTTATAAAGGCAGACGGTTGCACATCATTGGAAGTATTACCCGGTCTTTCATTTAGGCCACGACATAATTATATATTTGCTAGCTTTGTCGATTGTTTCAAGTTGGACCAAAATATATTTGAAGACATTGTGAAAGATGCTCTACGGTATGCAGAACAGGTTTGTTTTACTCCTTCCTAATATGCTGTTAATATTTATTTATTTATTTTAGAAAAAATTTCGCAGAAGTACTCCTTCCTTTTTTGTGATATGTCACGATTTTAAAATAAAACGTTTACATTTGTATCTTCAATTTGACAACCCAAAATGCTCTCTTTGCAACTTTACCTTATTTCCGTTAATAAACCTTAACATAAATTACAAAAATTATAACAACAAAAAATCTTTAACATTAAAAATATTTAAAATTTATAGAAAGGGTATTAATATTTGAATGACCAAATAAAGTTATATTTTTCCTCGAAAAATGTTACATTTGAATAAATTAATCTTAATTAAACAAACTTTTTTAGAAATAAAAACTGCTGTAATATATTTGACGGAAAACATATACGGCCACATTAACAAAATAGGCACTTGCCTCCTCTTTTAAATATTTATTATAATTATATTTTTGTTTTTCTTTTCTTACTTCTATTCTTTTCTTTTTTTTTTACAAATGTTATTGATATATGCCTGTTTTTATTATTTTTTAATCCATTTTTCTTTTTTAATTAATTTATATTTTTTACTTCCAGTTTTTTTATTTCTTAATTTTAGGGGCTTTTAGAATTTCTTAAATTACAGAGATCAATTTAACATTTACTTTAAAAGTTTGTGGGTTTTTACAGCTATTGGCAACCGGCTAATGATCTAATAATGCCTCAGTTTTTAAAATTAAAAAAATTACTTGATTTATTTCCTAAATTGCACTTTTTAATTATTTTCCAAATCTAACTCAACTCATAAATGCTCTCTATCTATTAAAACAAAACTGTCCTCTCATGCAGGCACACACACATCCAACACCCCTCCATTGTAGTTTTTTTCCTTTCATTTAGTTTATCATAATATGATTAAATTAAATTCTAATAAAACCCCACATCCATGAATAATATTGTGTTTATCTTTAAAAAGTTTTTTTTTAATGCTTTAAAACCTAATTTTATGTGCTTATTTTATTGCATGCAATTTATATTAGATAAAATTTCACATAAGTCCTATCTTTTTGGTGATTTGTCACCTTTATAAATATCTTTCTATATTCATCACTTTAGTCCTTACTTTTTTCAAAACTCATTACTTTAGCCCATTTGACTAAATATTTGAAAGTCAACTATTTTAAAACCTACGAAATTACACTTTTGCCCTTATTACTATTTAATTTAGCTAAAATGATTATTTTAACTTTAAATTAAAATGAAAAACAATAAAATTCTCAATAATAAAATCTTAAATAAATATATTACAAAAAAAAAAATTATGAAAAAAAAATCATTTAAAGCTAAGATAATCATTTTAGCTAAATAAATATCCATTATGATAAAAATACAAAAAAATAAAAAATTAATGGATTTTATTATTATTAATTATTTAAGCTTTTTTTTTGTACTATATTTATTTGAGATTTTATTATTGAGAATTTTATTAGTTCTCATTTTAATTTAAAGCTAATATAATCATTTTAGCTAAATTAAATATTAATAAGGGCAAAAATGTACTTTTACAGGTTTTAAAATAGTTGACTTTCACATATTTGGTCAAATGGACTAAAGTGGTGAGTTTTGAAAAAAGTAAGGACTAAAGTGATGAATATAGAAAGATATTTATAAAGGTGACAAATCACCAAAAATGTAAGACTTTAGTGAAATTCTGTCTTTATATTATTGAACAAACTCATAACATCATGCATTTCAAAGCAATCATTATTTATTATTATTTTTTTCATTGTCATATGTTTGTTTTGCTCAAATTTTTTTTTTTATCTTCCATATATATGATAAACAACATGAATGAAAAAAAAAATACAATGAATGGGTGCTGCATGAGAATAAAAGAAATGGAGGGAAAAAGGTGTGTACATATATATATATATATATATATATATATATAGAGAGAGAGAGAGAGAGAGAGAGAGAGAGAGAGATGAGTTTTTTAAAAGAAATATAGAGAGCAATTATGGGAGGTTATGGGAGGGAAATTTTTTTATTTTTTTGAATTTTTTCATTTTCAAAAATATATTATTTCAATTCGATAAAAATCAAAGCCAATAATTTGAAAATGGAAAAAAATAATAAATAATAATAAATAAAGAAAAAAATTCCTTTTTTTTGAAATTTGTTTTCTTATTTCTTTTTCATAAATCTATTTATTTATATTATTATTAAATATGAGTTTATTTTAAATTATATAAACAGATTTAAATTATTTTAAACAAATTATATAACTATATATATATACACACATTTAAATCAACAAACCACCAACAATGAGTTGAAGTAGCTCAATTGGTTATAGAGTGTAGCTTTTAATCGCAAGGTCGAAGATTGAATCTCTGAGATTTTGGATGGAAAAAAGGATAGTTTTAGAAATATATCAGATAAATTTTTGAATTTTAAAAATAAAGGCATTATTAGATTATTAGTAGATTGCCAATAGCACCGCTATTTTTGCCAATATTTCTCTCATAGACACAGAATATAAGACATATTTATAGTATACTAATATATATCACTACACTTTTTCTATATAAGCAACATAACTTCAATATATCATAATAATACACATGACAAAAATATAATGATGTATATTAATATACTATAAATATATCTAAGTTGAACGCACGGCATATTTTAAGTTGAACATACGACACATTTTAAAGAGTATTGTGTAGTAAGACAAAATCTTTACAAGGGGCCGACCAACAGACAAGGTAAAGTAGTGCAATATACTTTCCATAAATTAATGACAACAAAAAATAACAAAAGTTTAACTTTATAGGTTTATGGTGGCCGGGCTCGATTACGGTACCCTGGAAGTGAAATTCCAAAATACTTTGATTTTCAAAGTATAGGATCTTTCATCAATGTTGAACTACCACCAAATTGGTTCAATAGTAACTTTTTAGGTTTTACTATCTGCGTTGTTGTGTCAGACCATGACCATCCAATTGATTTTGAAGCAAAGTGTAGTGATGACGATAGTAGTGATTACGAATGTCTTATGGGTTGCAAATGCAAATTCAAATCTAAGGATGGACACCAATTTGTTTCGGAGGACAAAACATTTGTTGTTTCAAACCATGTATCAGTGTCTCCTATTTTCCCATTTTCTCACCGAGAATTATTATGTTCTGAGAATGAGGTCTCTTTCGAGTTCAATCTTTATTCGAGTTCTCATAAAATTGAAAAGTGTGGCATGCATTTAAAGTTTGAAGAAGATACCCAACTGATCAAGGTAAATTACATGCTTCCATATTTTAATATCACCAATCTTTCTTGTACAACTCGTTTTGCTTTGTTCAATAATTTGATCATTTTTAATTACATGTCAAAACTTTGGACTATTCTGTTTAGTCTATTTTACAATATTACCGGGTTGAAACAATTTGACAAGATGAGGTTGACTTAGTGTAATCTGGTAGCTCCTACAACTAGAAGGTTATGGATTCGAGTCAATGCCATCTACCCCAATCATAAAATATTGTAATAACAAAATAAAATTAAAAACCGGGTTGGAGCAATTTAAGTTTTCTGTAATTATTATTGGAATAATTGATTACCATATGTCTATTTTTCTATGATGTTATTGAATGGTGACTGGTGCATTTTTATTAAGAGTTATTACTAATTTTTAATTGTGTCAAATAGATTATAGGAAGACTTAGAGAATAATGTGTTATACTTACAATTCATGGGTCAAACCATGAAATTTCAGAATAATTAATTTGTAATTGTAACATCTAATTCTTCGAATAGCTAGCGAATATTTGTTTTGAGTCAACAAAATTTGTTTCAACTCTCGTTTGTGCTATTTCCATATTCATTGTAACATGATGTTAATTAATATTATTATTTTTCTATGTTAGTGAATTTTATATTGATTAAATTAGAAAATAGGGTACTAATTAAATCTTGAATTTGATAGTTTGAAGACTAACCGTCGATATTTATGGACTAAAACTGTTATGAATTTTGATAATGAAAATGTACTTTCACATTATTGGTACAGAACTTTTTCACTCAAAAATTTTAAATAAGAATTTATAATGAAGCTATGAATTTGAGTGGGAGAAATTGAAAACTTTCTATTCCTTTAAAATGTCTGTGTAAGAATATATTTCTTAGAATTCTTTTATATCTGCTTCCAACATGATTGACTTATATATTAATCTATATATCTGATATGTGTTTGTTTAAAAAAAAATTAAAACTACTATAGTTTCCCTAACTCTTTTTAATTGATCGTGATCAGTAGATGGTTAAGGCATTGTGTGTGCTGAGTTTGGGATTGCAAGTGTATTT
The DNA here is from genome assembly GCA_033220585.1 of Dipteronia sinensis. Lineage (NCBI taxonomy): Eukaryota > Viridiplantae > Streptophyta > Magnoliopsida > Sapindales > Sapindaceae > Dipteronia > Dipteronia sinensis. The sequence goes on along the minus strand of CM065639.1, from coordinate 5,621,285 downwards.
GAAAGAAGTTTTCCTTCTTGATTCTGTTGGCTATTTGAGTGTCAACGGCTTGGATTTGGCTTGGTGGAGTTGTCCTCTTCGGTCTTGATGATTTCAACACATTTGATCTTCTTTGGTATTTTTTGTGTTTTGTTTTATATCCATGTTTCTCTTTTGCAATTTCCGTCTCATGCAATATGTTTATTTATTTGGTTTTAATTATTTGGTCTCATTTGTATCTTATATATTGTAATACTTTCATGCTTCTCTTGAGGAGTAAAGTTTATTATGCCCCCTTCTGACCGGTGTTATTTTATTTTTATTTATTAATAAAGTTTTTGAGGATTAGAACTTCAAGTTTTTATAATGTTAGATTTCTTGGTTGATAATGTTAATTTGGTCTGAGTTTGCTAATAGAGACTATTGTCCAAAATGTTTTGGCGCGTTTGGTATGTGGGATTGGATTGAATTAAGATGAGACTGAGATTAGATGAGATTGAATTGGACTGGAAAAAATTAATATTATACTATATTCGGAGAAACATGAGATTTAACTGAATTAATACCATATTTTGTTAATCGAAACATATGATTCAATGATTGGATTAAATATAATAATTTTTTTTAATTTGATAATATTTTAAAATTGAATAATAAATTATCAAGAAAAACGAAATTTAATTTGGAAAATAATCAAGAAAAAAGAATTTTGATAACATTTTAATTTGTAAAAAACAGAAAATAATCAAGAAAAAAAATAAATTGGGTAGAACCCAGATCTTTATCATCAACTTTATTTTTTTATTTAAATTGGGTTGTCCCCTATTCTCATCCCTTTTAGTTTTAGTTTCTGGGCTTTTGCCTCCTTTGTATAAAAAAAAATCACCTTTTTTTTCTTTTGAATTTTTCATCATCAAACGCAAATTCATCTTTTTCAATCCTAAACACAAATCAATCTTCTACCATATAAAACAAATCAAACTTCTACAATCTCAAACAAAAATCCATATACTATAATCTCAAACTAATAAAAAAAATAAACAAAACAAATCCAGATTTTTTATTTTGTAAATCAATTTTTCATTAATTCAAACACAAATCCATCTTTGCGAAACACAAATCAATCTTCTACCATCTCAAATTTGATGGAGCAGCAGATCTACAATTTTTTTTAAAAAAAATCTGAAGAAGATTTAAGGAGCAGATCTGAGATGGAGTCAACTCCATCGCTCTTCTCTCTTCTTCACCGGAAATAGTTAATTTTAATTTCATAAAATTTGTAGTTAGTTTTTTTAACAAAATAAAATAAATTTTGGTTGATGAGAGAGAAGAGAAAATTTTGATGGATGAAGAATCAGAAGCAAAGAAAGAGACGAACAATATAGAGAAGAAGAGAAACATAAGCAAAAACAATTGCAATAGTCCTGGGACAACTAAAACCATGGGAAGGGGTGGGTTTATTTAGAGTGTTGCTATTGGCACACCCCCTACTGATCTATTCATGTTCTACTTTTTAAAATTTTGATTTAATTAGATAAAATTAAATTTTTTTATTAAATTTTTTGGTTTATTTCTAAAATTACCAATTTTACTTGTTTTTCAAACTTAATACATACCATATATGATTTCTCTATCTCTTATCTCTGTATCTGTATACATCTCTTTCACCTCCATTGATTGATTTAATTTTTTTCTTCTTATTTCTTTTTTTTTAGTTTTTTTTTTCTTCTTATTTCATAGTGGAAACGAAAAAATAAAAAATAATAGGGTACTTCAACACAACGACAACTTGATATCATTCTAAAGAAAAAATAAATAAACTTCAAACTTATTTCCAGAAAATGAATTGTTTTCAGATGCTTACTATCATGGTCAGACAATTCTTGCTTTATGTCATTCTCAGACAATTCTTCAAGATATTTAATATCGTTCTTAGATAATTCTTCCATATTCTTGATATCGTTCTCAAACTCTTTCATAATATTTTAGATATATGTAAGAAGTATATTTTAGGGTTTAAGAGTTAAATTTTTTTTTTTTTGAAATTATAGATTACTGGTTTTTTTTTAAAAAAAAAAAGGAATATGAGATTTTAATAGATTTATTTTGTAGAAGATTTCTTTCCTAAATTATATGTCTCTTTAAGTAATTTTGATAAAGGAAAAAAAAGAATATTATATAATTGAAAAAAGGGGTATGAATAGATCAGTAGGGGGTGTGCCAATAGCACCACTCGTTTATTTATTCCAGAGATTGTGGGATTTATTTACACTGTTCGGAGAAGGTATCCCAGTTCTGTTATTGAGCCAAACGTCGGCTTTGGACTATTATAGTCCAATCCCAAGCCTATCCAGCTCAACAAACACGCCCTAAATGATTCATCTTCAAGTCATGGTAAGGGAGGCACACACTAAATGAGTGGATGAGCTATTTCATTAGCATTTTCTAACTTATCTTATCCGGCACGACTAAAAGTCAAAGTTCAAGCTCAAATGAAATCAAGCAAATAAAAAAAAGTCACATCCCCCATGAAATGGGACATGTCTGTTGGAAATTTTGTAATGAACACATATTTTAAGAGTATTATTTGAATATGATTGATTTTATGAAAATGGAAAATCAAAGTATATTTGAATTCTCCTTCGTGAGAGCTTCGAAATGGTATACTCAAACTCACAAAATTATTAATGGGTGAATGAGAAATTGAGTCTCAAGGTGAGCCCATTGTGTAGGGAAAAATGTGCATCCCACATTAGTTGTGGAAAACACTTATATGTGGTATATAGGTGGTTGTGTGATAGTAGCTTATAAACATGTGTGTGAGCGCGTCCTGCGTACACGAATGCTGAAAAGTTGACTAACGAAATAGTTAATTTCCGTTTTGGGTTATGGAAATTAATTAGATTAAGGAAGGAGTTGATTTCCTTTTTGGATTCTGATACTTACTTGATCACTAAGTAATCAAAATCAGTGTTTAATTAGGAATATATCTTTTTGAACATTATTCCTTAATTATTTTCCTTTATCATTACAACCGTAGTAATTAAGTATTTCCTAAATCAATCCTACTGATTATGTTTTCTATTTAAAATCCTAGTCTTTTCCTTATAATTCAATAATTCTAGAAATCACGAAAATAAAGAGAAAATATTGTTCTTTTCTTAGTTCTCTGTTCTTCGTATCTTGGTAAGTTTGAATTCAATTTGAGTTCGCCGAAAGTGGTTTGTGTTCTACACATCCACTGTTAAAATCAGTGTATCCTGGAAGACAATCGCCATACACATATGGTGTTAGCCGGCGAAATTGTCTTAAGGACATCGTGTGAAACACAGGCCTCGATCTCCCTAAGGTGATATTTTATGTTTATTGTTTTTCTGTCTCTTGCAAATTCAAACCAGATTGTTTTTGAGCAATACAAACAACAATGCCAACTAAAAGTCAAGCTCAAATGAAGATTCAAAGAAATTATTTCATTTAGGAGGGTGTATTGGATTGAGATTTTAATAGACATTTTGAAGTGTAAGGATTTTATGGATTTACAAGACTATTATGATTATTATGATTGTTATGATTATACTTTTAAGATTATTAGGATTATATGGAATAGACTTTTAGGATTCTAAAAGAGTGTTTGAACTTTATTTATAGACTATTAGGATTATCTAGATTTTATTTTAAGACTTTTTAGACTTTTAAAAATACGAACTTTCAAGATTCAATTGTAGTATTCAATTTTCTCTCCAAGTTTTAGAAGTATCGATGATGCTAAAACACAACTAGAAGCCTTGTGCCCTGTTGTCGTCTCCTGCGCTGATATCTTAGCACTTGTTGCTCGTGATGTTGTCGACTTGGTATCTTCTTCATATCATTATTTTCTCTCTCTCTATATATATATATATATATATGTATATGAATGCTCTGCTCAACACACTTTTCAACTGATCATCAAGAGCCTATCACTTTTGTCGTATGTACTTGAATAAATTAAATAATGCATATATCTTTTTGAACTATTATTTTTTTTTTTGCTACATGTTAAAATTAAAAATAAAATTCAAAAATAATAATTGATAATATTAAAATAAAATGGAGTGTCTTTGAAAATTTTATTTTTAAAAATGGAGTGTTTTTGGAATATGATTGTTAAAAGATAAAAGAGATAATTTTAGAACAAAATGAAGTGTCTTTAGAATTGTTATGACAACAACCCAGAAACCAAAAAGAGCGAAGCAAAAGATAAGGTGAAGTTGTGAAGATGATTTTGAGTGAGAGAGAAAAGTCGGGAAAGTATTGAGAGAGATGGTAAGACAATTTTGGGTTCAAGTTATTTATACAAATCACTAAAAAGTCTGGAAAATCTATTTTGTCATAAAATCCTAAAAATCTTGATCTCAATCCAATACCACCAGACAATTTGTTGCCCCTTGAAAGTCTAGATCAAACACCACAAGACAATATGGACTTTTTAAAAAAATCTTAAAAGTCTAGATCCAATACCACAAGACAAAATGAACTTTTTAAAAAAATCTTAAAAGTCTTGATCGAATACTAGTGGACTTATCTAACTTGTTAAAAAGTCTCAATCCAATACCACCAGACTTTTACTTTCTCAAATTGTTTAATAAAATCTTGAACCAATACACCCCCCTTAATCTCACCGTTCATTTTTTATTAAAACAATTTTTAACTAGAAAAAAATACACATTATGAAGATGAAAATAGCCAACACGGACTACTTTCATGATATGCATCTATATGTTCAATTATCTTACACCTTTTTATAGATGTTTAATGGAGTTTGGTCTTTGCTACAAATCGATTCCAAAAACAGAGTACTTGTAGAAGATTATTTGAATGTCATATCAATAAAAAGGTTATTTGAACCAAAGAGATCGATAATGTGTGCTATCTAGTTAATCATGTTTATCAAACCAGCAAGATCTTTTTCTTCCACAAAATTGTAAGAAGAAAAAGGATTGAAATATTATAATTTACATCTAAAAGTAAACAAAAGATTCCACAAAAGTACCTCGAAAAATTTAAATAAAACTTCCTGAAAAGTTTAAAGTTTAAATAACTCCTAGTAAATTATATGAACTGAAATCATGATCACTTTACTCTGTTGCCATGCAATTATATGTGAAATCAACAGTTCATCAAAACGATGTGATATAAATAATATAGCAAAAACTATTTGACAAGTCTTTTATGTTAATTTTGTTTTTGTTTTTAAATTTACAATGGTCTAGTTTTCTTGATTTATAAGCATCTTGTTTTATACGTTGTAATTTGTTACAATAATTGTTATAAACTTATATATATATATATATATTTATATATAGTGATTCTCTAGTAATGACGTCTTGAAATTATAAGTTAAGAACGTTCAACCACAATCACACATTCATATTGGGTTTGAGTATTTGTTAATATTGATGTGTGGCTGTGGTTGGACGTTCTGAAATTATAAGGTCAGGACGTCCTGACTAGAAAATCACCGTGTGTATATATATATAAAAAATTGACCATACTATAAATATTTCCAAAGCATCTTCCAAATAAAATTTACCAAAATATATATCAATTCCGTATTTTTTTTTCTTGCCGGATCGCAACTCTATACTATTATAAAGTCATGATTTCATACGAAAAAAATAAGATATATTTGGAATCCAATACCTAATTATCAATATATAATTAGTTTTTAAACCGATATAGTGATCAGATTATAGGTCTTACAGAATCACGATTCAGATAGTTATCAAAATTGGAAGAAATGCTACCTATAATTTATATACGATTATAAAATGTACGAATTTGGGAAGAGTGAAAGCAAATTAAAGTTACACTCTTTGTCATCAATTTTATTTTTCTGCTCACAAAAATATGGTGTCTACTAAGCTTTTATTGCATCAGACTTTATTGAAAAAACAAAATAAAAAATGTGACATATAGTTTGGAATAGAAGATCACTCCTTGCATGAGCATTTTTTTTTCTCTCATAGGCACACGATATTTATAGCATACTAATAAATATTACCACACTTTTATCATGTAAACAACATAATTTCAATCATAATAATACATATGGCAAATCAACTACAACATTTAATGTATTGTTACAATAAATAAAGTGATCAAGTTTCCTATAAAAGAAACTTTTATATTTTTAACCTATGCCCAAGTTAACACTATCCTATAAATATACATAAAATCACGATTTATGTGTTGTGTAAATGCTTTTGAAAATCATAGTAATTTTAGACAAATACATACACCATCAGGAAAAGATATATTTATTAGATTAAAGACCGACATAGACTTTACCCGTTGCTCTAACAATTCATGATAAACTCGATAGATTGCGCAGTAACATTTACACAACAAAGAAGAAATCTAATCATACTTCTTTCATGATAAACTCAATAGATTGCACGGTAATATTTCCTCTCACGAAATTAGTAATAAATCTAAATTTGGTGTTGGATCATGTCATGGGCTGGTTTTAATTTCAAGCCTTTTAACACACAAAAAAAAGTATTTGGATCCAACTTATCAACGGCCCAACAAAACAAATTGTAATCAAATAAATATGACCATTGCAATCATACGAAGTAATTACACAACATGCACCCCTGAACTTTCCTTAATTACAAACCAAAACAACTTTGAGTAAAATTGACACAGACCTCTCCTCACGTTAGACAAGGTTAATTTCATCATTCAATCCCTTCAATCCGTTGTCAATGTACATCACTTCAAATATAAAAAGAATAATATTAGATACTGATCGGTCAATATCTAAAATATTGACTCTATCAATAGAAGTATGGCATGTGATCCAATTTATGAGATAAACGTAAAAAAGTGAAAAAAAAGGTCACATGATACCGACTGGGTCAGCATTTTAAATATAAAAAAGTGTCAGATTAAATTAATACATAACGGCTCCTTATCTCTCTCTAAACCTAACTCTCTCTCTAAAACCAAACCAGACAACACATTCTCTCTCCGCCAAAACCTAGATTCCGACACCGATCGCCGCCTTAGTGACACAGACGAGCACCTCCGCAAGGCCATAAAGGAGCTCTAGCGCTGGTACTGTTTTCTTTTTCTTTGATTGGTAAAAAAATTAGTGAAATACTGAGGTTCTGATTGATTAAAATTTAAACATCAACTGATATTGTGAAGTTTAGTGGATCTTAGAGAAGAAATATGTCGTATTGGTTTAATTTTTGGTGGATTTACTGGATATTACCATTTTTTCAGTTTTTTTATTTGAGATTCTTATGTTTAGAGAAGTTTTTTTTTATTTTGTTTAAAATCGATGAGTAGTCTAGTCAAATCAGGATTTTGAAAAATATTGTAGATTTTTAGGGTTCAAGAAGACCAAGATTTGGCATTGATTGAGTGAGTTCATTTTCTTAGCAGCCGAACAATGGGTTAGGGCAAAATCAAGTAGGTTCTTTGTCAGGTCTTGTCAACTCTAGTGTGCACTCTATGTGTTTGTTGAATGGTTTTGCACTATATATACATATACACGATATTTCAATTGTATGATACAATACATGTTTTTGCCATTTATACATGTATGCTGCTGTCATCGTTCATTTTTAATTGGATAGTACTTAATGTATGAGTAATTGAGAGAATTAGCAGTGAAAAAGATTGCATGATTAGTGTGATGGTAAATGATCAACGTGGTGAGAAGTGAGAAATTGGGTGTACGAGGGGCTAAGGGATTGTGTTATTATTTCAGTGTTATGATTTCTTTCTGTTTGATAAGGGATTGCGTCAGCATTCCGACGTTATGTTATCTTTCGGTTTGACAGTGGAAGTACATAGGTTTTTTATTCATCTATTGTTGTTGTCTTTAGTTAGATCAGGTTCTGTCATTTGTCATTGTAGACAAGGTTGATTTTTTCTTTTCGATGATGTTGCTGTGCCCTTATCATCTTGATTGTGTTAAGGTTTTGAATTCCATTTCTTTCATTTATTGCCATTTTTATTTCTTATGTTACTCGTATCAGTTCTGCCGTTGTAGAACATTGACTTGTAGTTGCTTATAGTCATTTTCAATGGAATCACAAGTCGGTAACTTGATCCAAGATCAGAATGTTCACTTCAAAGGTACTCTACCTATGCCTTCTGTTTAGTGTTTGATTTTACATTGATTTTAAATCCTTTTGTTGTCTTACTTTAATAATCTCCTACAGGAGCTTCTGCTGGGGGTAAGAACATTGTCACTAAAGCACCAAGAAAATGAGCTCTTAGAGGAAGGAAGCCTCTTGGCGACCTATCAAATTCAATTCAGCCTACACCAAATCAGTCAATAAAGAAGCAGAAATCATGTATGTTCCCTTTCGCTGAGAAAGAGAAACTCACATTCGATGGAAGCAAGAAGAAGATCAGTGGCCGGAAAGCACTTTCTGACATATCAAATTCAAGGAAACAACAACTTAATGAGGCACCAAAGAAGAATATTGATGCGATTTGTAAGGAAGGTTTTCTTCACAATCACGAAGATTGCATCAAAGCACACACAAAAGCTATGGACATTGATGAATTTCTGAAGACAGTTGGACTAAAAAATTATGGTAAACAAACTTTACAATCATTTTAATGTCAATTGTGTGTTACAAGCTTTACCATTTTTGTTGGTAATGTTCTTTTCATTTAGACTTCCCCATGAAGCAGTCAGCATCATCTTCACAAGTGGCGATGGATGATCTGCTGTCCAACAATGAATTTCCATGGAAATGTGAGGAATTCAGAGATCATGACTCTCCACCTCCATCTCCGAAATCACCAAACCATTTCATGATGTGGGAGGAGGACACCGTAGACGACATCGACATTATGTCATTCAAATCACCCAACTTTACTTTAATCAAATCTCCCTTGTTGCCACACCACCACCGTGACAACTTCTTCCTTAACTTTTATGTTTTGTTCTGCTCTTTTAGTACATAACGAAGCAAAAATGTTTCTGTTAACTTTTTGTACTATGATTGGTATCTGTCAATCTTGTTAAAACTGATAGCAAAAGAAGAAAATCAAAACAAGAAGAAAACAGAATAGATGAGTAAACAGAGGAAGCTGTAATAGAGCTTTAATGGTGAGTAAGAAAATATCTTCTCTTCCTTTTCATAGATAAAGCGTCTTTACAGAGAGCTATTGTTTATATACAATATCAGAAATCTAATGTCTGACTTAGATGATCTAACGATTCTCAAGAGAGCTGACATCAGCTGAGAGAAGATTCAGTTAGAGATTTCTGTTAGAGTTGGCGGGAGAGTCAACTGATATTGGCGCCAAAATCCAATCACAAGATTAGTGTGATCAGCTGAGATATAATCAGCTATAGCCTGCCTCATGATAAGGTCTAACATTCCCCCGCAAATGAAGCATGGACTTGTCCAAGATGAGTTTGTTCTTCAGGAGATTGAATCTATTAACACCAAGAGGCTTGGTAAGTATATCAGCAAACTGATCTTCAGTAGGTATATATTTGACATCAAGTTCTTGTGCTTCAATCTTATCACGAACAAAGTGAAGATCAATTTCGATATGTTTTGTTCGTGAATGAAACACTGGATTTCTGGCTAAGGAACCGGCACCAGTATTATCACACCAAATAACTGGTGTTGATGATAGTGGCACACCAATTTCTGATAACAATGACTTTAACCAGATCATTTCCACAGCAGCCTGTTCAAAAGAACGATACTCAACTTCACAGCTGCTTCTGGCCACCACTTTATGTTTTCTTGAGCTCCGGGAAACTAAATTTCCACCTAAGAACATACACCAACCACTTGTAGATTTTCTGTCATCCAAATTACTAGCCCAATCCGCATCCGAAAAACCTTCAAGTGTTAAAGAAGAAGAAGAACTGGTACAGGTTTTGAAATAAAGACCTGTATTCAAGGTACCCTTCACATATCTAAGAATACGTTTACATGCTTGCCAATGAGAATTTGTTGGAGCTGCTAGATACTGGCTCAACCGATTAACAACATAAGATAGATCAGGTCTTGTTAAGGTGAGATATTGTAGTGCACCTACTGTGCTTCTGTAAAGTGTTGGATCAGGGAAGGACTCACCATCTGCATGTGAGAGCTTGACACCAACACTCATTGGAGTTGAACACATAGCACAATCAGTCATCTTTGCCTTATGTAACAGGTCTGAAGCATATTTACACTGTGTCAAACTCATCCCATGATCAGTTCTTGTTGCTTCAAAACCAAGAAAATAGTTCAACTCACCCAAATCCTTCAAAGCAAAATGAGTGTTCAAATCTTGAACTACCTTAGAAAGAAAATTGGAATTGTTCCCTGTTAACAAAATGTCATCCACATAAACTAACAACAATACCACACACTTCTCTTCCTTGAAGATAAACAAAGAAGTATCAGCTTTAGAATTTACAAATCCCCACTGTTCTAGAGCTGATTTGAGCTTCTCATACCAGGCCCTTGGAGCCTGCTTAGGACCATAAAGAGATTTAATGAGCCTACATACATGGTTGGGATGCTTACTGTCCACATAGCCTTCCGGCTGTTCCATGAAAACAGATTCTCTTAACTCTCCATTCAAGAAGGCATTGTTGATATCTAGTTGTCGTATAACCCAATTAGAATGAACAGCAATCGAAAGCACCACTCTAATGGTTGAGGACTTGACTACGGGACTAAAAGTCTCCAACAAATCTACCCCAACTGTTTGATGAAAACCTTTTCGCAACTAGACGTGCTTTGAGCCTTTGTATTGTGCCATCTTTGTTGTGTTTGACTCTAAACACCCATGTATTACCAACCACATTCATATGCTCATTACGAGGAATAAGAATCCATGTTCCATTAGTCATTAAGGCTGTATATTCATCATCCACTGCAGCTTTCCAGCCAATATCAGATAAAGCCTGAGCAACTGTGGTAGGTTCTTGTAGAGAGGATGTAGCAGTAATCAAGACCCTAGGTTTGATAGAACCAGTACGGGATCTAGTAGTCATACCATGAGTAGCAATACGTGGTTGTGTAGTGGGTTGGTGTAAAGCTGGTTGGTTTGTGGTAAGTTATGTTGTAGGAGGTTGTTTTGTGGCTGTGTGTTTGTTCAAATTCTGTATAGGTGAATAAGGTACTTGTATAACAAGATGAATAGCTGGAATGTTTCTTAGATCATGATGCTGAGAAGATTTTGAGACTTTATCTTGCTTGATATTGGACAGGACTAACACAGGAAGGCTAGACTTAGACGAATCTACATTGGTACTACTGCTAACACAACCAAATAATGATTGATATGGAAACTCTCTTTCATTAAAGGTAATGTGTCTAGAAATGTAAATTCTTTCACTAGGATGCAAACACTTAAAACCTTTATGCAAATCACTATAGCCAATGAAAACACACTTATCTGAGTGGAAATGAAACTTATGTCTGTTATAAGGACGTAACAATGGAAAACAAGAGCAGCCAAAAGCTTTAACTGAACCATAATCAGGTGATAGATTGTATAACATTTGGAAAGGTGAGACATGATTAAGAACAGGTGTAGGAAGCACATTTATGATATGCACAGCCGTATGAAATGCATCCCACCAAAATGATAGTTGCAACTGAGCTTGAGCTAGTAAGGTAAGGCCAACTTCAACGATATGACGATGCTTACGCTCAGCTGAACCATTTTGTTGATGCACATGAGGACATGGGTGCCTAAAACGAACACCTAGCTGATTTAGATATTTAGCTAAAGGCCTATATTCCCCTCCCCAATCACTTTGTACACATTTTATTTTTCTATCAAAAGCAAGCTCAACAAAATTTTTGAATTTGATAAAAACATCAATCACTTGGGATTTTGACTCAAAAGGATAAATCCAAGTGTATTTTGAAAAAGCATCAATAAAATGTATGTAGTATTTGTAACCTAGCTGAGATGTATGAGGAGAGGGTCCCCACACATCAGTAAAAACAAGTTCAAGAGGAGCATTGTAAACTGTTTTGAGGATGGAAATAGGAGTTGATGAAGTTTACCACATTGACATGCATCACAAAAATCCAAAGATGAGGATTCAGTACAAGGTAGATTTAAACTTCTTAAAACTTGCTTCAAAACCGAGAAAGAAGGATTGCCTAGTTTATTATGCCAAAGATACAAAAGAGAACTTTTATTATTGGAATTAAAACGGTTACAAGATCTTATTATATTCACATTGTAACAAGTAGGTAATAATTGCTGTTTTGCACAAGTCTTCTCAGCAAGAGAAATGTAATTAGAAGAATTACATTGTACAACAGGCTTGGCATCTCTACAATTATCAACCAAAGACACATTTTTACAAGTCTTATTACAGACACAATCAGCAGATTTTGACAGACACTGATCACAAACACACTCTTTTGACACAAACAAAGCATGAACCTTTCGTGCTAGAGACTTGTCACTAATTGTTGAAAGATCCAGCTGGTAGAGACCATTTTTCAGACCCCCTTGCAGCAGAACTTTCTTCGAATTCTTGTCCTTTATCAAGCAAAATTTAGAATTAAATTCCACTACAACATTATTATCTTTGGTAAATTGTGATATGCTCAGCAGATTTTTGGTTATAGAAGGCACATGCAATATGTTGTTCAAGAGTAAAGGTATGCTAGGTGAAGTGTGTGAGTGAACAAAAGAAGATCCAATATGAGAGATATCAAGTTTAGCTTTATTACCAACTGAGAGTTTGTCCGATCCTTTGTAGTCAGTTCTGTGGTTAAGGATTTGTGCATCAGTTGTGATGTGATTAGTTGCACCGCTATCCACGTACCACGACGGATCCATTACAGTGCTTGGTGATGCTATAAAAGCATTAGCATTGGAAAGATTAGTGTAACCTTGCATCTGTATTTGATTCGGCTGTAAACCAGTGCCATAACCAGTGTTGTATTGTCCAATGTGAGCTTGAAAACCTGAACTATTTCCTTGACTGGTCCCTTGACCTTGTTGGATTCCTGGAGACTGTATATTATGCAAGCTAAGGCCTTGAAAAGCTTGATCAAACCTTTTGTAGCAAGAAGACACTACATGACCGGTTTTGCCACACAATTGACATATGACTCTTGAGCCAAATCTTCCTCCATTTCTTCCTCTGCCTCGGCCTCTAGAACGACCACCTCTGTTATTCTGCCCTCTGAAATTTCCATTGAAAGCATATTGAGCAGAAACATTGCTCATATCCAAAGAAATTGCAGCATTATGTTTGGCCAACCTACTCTCATAACTCATCAATTGAAATTGAACTTCTTGAAGGCTTATCTCACCTTGTCTCCTAGTTACACTAACAACAACTGCGTCATATTCTAGGCCTAGACCTCCCAAAATCTGTGAAATCAATCCATCCTCAGTTAATGGTTGTCCAGCTGTAGCCAAATTTTCACTTAGATTTTTCATTTTCAAGATAAAATCACTCACAGAAAGGTTGCCTTTCTTTGTATTTTGTATCTCATCTCTCAATTGCAAGACTCTAGCCTTTGATTGTTGAGCAAAAAGACTCTCCAAAGTTTTCCAGACTTCATAAGATGTAACACAGTGTGTTACATGACCAAAAACAGCCTCACTTAGAGTTGAGAAAAGCCAACACACAATCAATTGGTCAGCTTTCTTCCAATTAACAAAATCATCATTTACAGTTTTATCATTCTCATTTGATTCATTCGATTTGATGAATTTTGGTGGAGAAGTACCAAAACTTAACACAAAACTTTCAAGATCAAAAGCCCTAATAACCGGTAACACTTGCGATTTCCAAAAAAAATAGTTGTTTCGATCGAGTTTTATAGGAAGCTTAAAGTTCAGATTAGGAGAGAGTGATGAAACCTGTGATTTCAATTTCCGAGACCTGGATCGATTCCTCTTGCTCGATGAACTCGAACCTCCATCTGAATCTGAGCTTGAAGAAGTCATGACTGCTAGTCTATCTGCTCTGATACCATGTTAAAACTGATAACAAAAGAAGAAAATCAAAACAAGAAGAAAACAGAATAGATGAGAAAACAGAGGAAGCTGTAATAGAGCTTTAATGGTGAGTAAGAAAATATCTTCTCTTCCTTTTCATAGATAAAGCGTCTTTACAGAGAGCTATTGTTTATATACAATATCAGAAATCTAATGTCTGACTTAGATGATCTAACGATTCTCAAGAGAGCTGACATCAGCTAAGAGAAGATTCGGTTAGAGATTTCTGTTAGAGTTGGCGGGAGAGTCAACTGATATTGGCGCCAAAATCCAATCACAAGATTAGTATGATCAGCTGAGATATAATCAGCTGTAGCCTGCCTCATGATAAGGTCTAACAAATCTGATGACAGTTCTTTTGTTAGTTGTAGTTGTCACCAGGCTCGGAGTCAGAACTTCATTATCAACTCTAATACTCTATTAGTTGCTGTTAATTTTCCTTGTTTTTGTTTGCAACAACAACAACTCTGTTGAAATGAAAGTCCAGTTCTGTTATTTTGATGATCATGGATGAAAGACTTGTACATTAGCAGGAAATGCTTGTAGAGAAAGCTCACTGTCTGACAACACATCTATTGGGTATCACCAAATTTGAAAGCACTTTTATTCTTTGTTTTGAAGTACTCTTATGTTGTTTTAGCCAACTAGATGATTATTTTACCATTGGCCAAAGCAATGTGATTTTGACAATAATTTGTGTATTTAAAATAGAAGTTCCCTATAGTTAGTCTAATTATCGTGTGTCGGTAGAAGCGGTTCTTGCTACTATACAAGTTCTGCTCAGTTACATGGGTTATTATTAGTCATTCTTATTAGTTATTTGATTCTAATTAAAGGAAAATAGACAACTCTTAGAATTAGGCCTTAGAAACATGCAGGTGTATTTAAGTGCTATGCTATTAGCCCCCTTTATTGACCTAATAATATCACTCATTTTTTTTTAATTACATTTTTTTCTTTCAAAATAGATTAATAAGACAAATATAATTTCTTTTACAATTCAATTTTACAAGATATAAATAAATTTAAAAAAAATCTAATAAAACTCCAATACTCGACATATTTCTAGTAAAAACTCGTTTGGGAAGTGTGTGTTTTTAGAAGAAATGTGGGGTTGCCTCTAACTTCAAGTTTGAGACCTAAAAGCCCAATAAAAAACTTGACATTAGACCCAATCCAAGAAAACAGATCCGATTGTGGACCATCATTACACACAATGCACCCCCACCATATGAACACCCTCGCGAGTCACAACGACATTCAAAACCTCATCTACTTCAAAAAGCCAACAGCAATTCTTCGCAATAAAAACTAGGGGTGGACACTAAGTTCGAAATCGAACCGAACCGAATCGAACCGAACCAAAAAAGGGTATTCGATTCGGTTCATAAAATGAATTCGATTTAAACCGGTTTAAACAGTTGAAAACTGAAAAGTTTTCGGTTCAAACCGGTTTAGTTTCCCAAAAACCGGTTTGAACCGATTCAACCGCCTATATAAGTAAAAAAAACCTCTAACCTACTTCTTTTCTTTCATTAAATATTATTATTTATTAGTTAGGTTTGATTTGGGTTTTTTTGTCCTTGGACTATAAATTTTTTTGAAACTTTAGCCCAGAATTAGAATATAACAACCTATCAAATTTAAGAACATATTAAAAAGACTCATTAAACCCATCAAGCCCATAAGGCCTAAAACCAAAATGAACCGAACCGAACAAAACCGATTAAAATCAGTTCGGTTCAGTTCGGTTACCATTTCTTATTCGGTTTAAACCGATTCAATTTTAGGTAAACCGAAATATTTTTGGTTCAGTTCGGTTTTGCCCAAAACCGAACCGAACCGTGCCCACCCCTAATAAAAACGATACCAAAAAAAATGGCAGCAGCTTCGAGACTGCCCTTTCTAACTTCGTTCTTCACTTCTCTCTCCATCTACTGCTGCTCTAAGGCGGTTCTTCTGCGTCTTAGTCGTCATAACTTCCATCCTCCGCGGCCACCCACCAGAACCCTAGACTTCGTCGTTTGCAATTAGAGATGGCAATTTGATCTGAACCCAATCCTTTACGATCAGGTTTGGATTATACATATCAAAACCCGTAACAAGTTTGGGAGCAAAAATTAAACCCGAAGCGGGTTAGGGTTCGGGTCTCAAAGAAACCGACACCCACACCCATGAACCCACTAAACTTCCACGAGGTTTAGCCTTTTGCACCCAGAAACAACTTTATCATTAATTAACAGTAAGGTTTTTAAAATCGATATATCCATAGATATATCCATATTTTTGAGGGACCGATATCGAAACAGGGGTAATATCCAATATCTAGCAAATATCCGGTCGATTTCAAAATATCCATAAAAATCTCCCGATATTCCCGAAATATCCTGATATTCCCGAAATATTGTGAATTTCATCCGAAATCCAGGGATATTTTGCAAATTATTTTTCTTAAAAAAATTAATCTTAAACACTTAAATTATTGTTCAAATAATGTATATTGAAAATTATTTTAAAAGAAGCATTAACAAATTTATAAAATTTTCCAATACAATAGTCAATAGTATAATTACTGAAGTAGAATTGGGCAAAGATTGTGAAAGCAATCTGATTTGTTTGTGTAAAAAGTGTAAAACCCATAATTTTTATTAAAAAATTAAAACAAAAAAAAACATGTGGTGAAAGCGGTCGGTGAGAGAGGTCGGTGAGATCATCAATATATTTATAGATTGCTCAAATTTGTGGTGAAAGAGGTCGGTGAGAAGAACGTCGTGCAAATTGTCACCGACAATGGCTCTATATTTGTGAAAGCAAGTAAAAAATTGATGAAAAAATATTCTTTGTTTTGGACTCCTTGTGTAGCACATTATATAGATTTGATTTTTAAGGATATTGGAAAGAAGGACATTGTTGCACGTGTCATTATGATGCTAGGGTTGTGACAAAATTTATATATAATCATGGATGGTTACTATTGCAAATGAGGGAGGTTTGTAAAGGGGAGATAGTGCGACCTGGTGCAACTCGATTTGCGACTAATCATATTTCCCTTGATAGTCTTTTAAGATAAAAAAAGACAAGTTTGAAACATCCATTTACCAGTGATACATGGGCTGCAAATCGATTGAGGCGAACCACAAATGGAAAAAGAATAGAATGGCTTATTTTAGATTCAAAATTTTGGGATAATGTGGTTTTTGTAGTTAAAATATATGAGCCACTATACCACGTTCTGAGATTGGTTGATACCGAAGTTGTACCCACAATGCCTACCTTATATGAGTTAATGCGTGTAATGAAAGATGCAATAAAACAGCAAAGAGGAAATACTAAATGGATTCTAAACATTATACAAAACCGGTGGGATAAAATGATTAATCAACCACATCATGCTGCAGGTAAATTTTATTTCGGATTGTTTGTCATTCATAATTAATATTTAGTATAGTATTTAATTATTTATACTAAAATTATTATTTTTCATTCTTCTAACTTACTATTTGAACCCAAAGTACCAATATAGAGACAATATTGGAGATAATTTAGATCTTTTGAAAGCCGTACATATTGTCTATACGCAATTAGACCCTGAAGCTGCAGGGATTGCTAATTTTGATAATGAAGTAAAAAGTTCCAACTTACAATCAATTTTATAATTCCAATATTATAACTTCTTTGCATGAGAGTATCGTGTCTTATACTCATATTTATATTTATTATTTACATACCGATCTCATGAGTCATTAATGTAGCTCATATACTTTAAGGATGGAAAGAAAAGTTTTGGTGAACGAGCAGCCATTGCAGCTAGAAGCAAAATGCAACCCGGTATATAAGTTTTATTGCAAAAATCTATGTAATAATAATAAATAATAATATCCTTGAAATGGTATTCATAATTATAATACTTAATAATTTTTATTGCAGCTGATTGATGTGTAAGGTATGGAAACTGTGCTCCGTCATTGCGTGCAATAGCGGTTCGCATACTGTCACAAACAACATCATCTTCTGCCTGCTAAAGAAATTAGTCCACATTTGCTTTAATCAACACAAGACAAAGAAATTGTCTTGCACATTCTAAGCTTGAATAACTTGTTTATTGTTATTATAATATACAGTTGAAACTCAAGGATATAGCAGCTGAAAAAGATAAAGTAAATGAAACTGATTTTATGAATCTACTTCAACTAGCTGCTGAAGCAGGAGACGATAATGAGAATTCTTTTTTTGATTGGGTTAGACCAGCCTATTTGGATGATGATGAGGGAAATCTAGATCCACAAATTGCTTATCATGCTCGAGACATGGGAATAATGGTTGAACAAGTGATTAGAGAAGAAGTTGGTGTAGATCATGAAGTTACTGTTAGCAGCTCTTCCAATGACCAACATAATTCTGATGGAAATAGTGGAGGAAAAGCTGATGGAGATGATGGAGATGAGGGAGGAGGTTGGGATTCTGGCGCATGAGGTTGGGATGATGGTGCAACAAGTTGGGATGTTCATGCAGGAGGTTGGGATTCTGGTGCAACAGGTTGTAATGCTGGTGTGGCAGGTTGGGATGCTTATGCAAGTAATTTTGGTCAAAATCGTGGTAGATAACATGGAGGAACAAATCAAATTGATGAAGATTCTTTGAATATGACTCTCTCCTCAATAAGTATGGACACAAAAAATAGTTCTTTGGGTGATTCGCAGAAAAGGACAGATTCTCATGTATTATTATGGTAGTTATGGTGGCTGCAATATATTTGATTATCCTTATCCACAAATGCCATATGCAATGCCTATGTATGCAGATCAACAATATCCACCAAGTTGGGTAAATCCAAACTACCCAATTCATGGATCAGTTGGAAGAGAACAAACAATATATGTGTAGTATATTAATAACTACCTTGAAAACTATGCTAGCATGTTTTCCTGAGGAAATTATTGTTCGAATCAAGATAGAAATGTATCTTATGTATTTGAACCAGTAAGGAATTCATTTTGGTTTTAAATTTCAGACATGCAATGTATTATTATGTATGAATTATGATTTATCATTTATGATTGAATCTTGGAAGTATGGAACTATATATATTTTTTAATGATAATTTTGTTTATTAAATATTTAATCTCTTTATATTGTATATAAATATATGATATTGTAAAAGTGAAACAAATTATTATTCTATTAAATACTCAATTTTAAAAATTATATACAGACTCTATCTATGTTATAATTTATAAATAAATCATAACTATGCTAATTTTTTGTTGAAATATGATTCATTTGATGTATAATTACTTGTTTAAGCTTGTCCTAAAGTTACACAAAAAAAATTCTAACTTTAGATGTACATATCTATCATTTTTTAAATTTTTTACCGAATATCCACCGATATCGATAATATCCCCGATATATCCATAAATTTAGGAGCCCGATATCGATACCGATACCGATATTTTATTCCTTGATTAACAGTTACACATCATGCCTGTAGGTCAAACTTAATTGTTGACTAACGGTTACCTTAAAAAAACTAATTACATATGATCCCTAAATTAAATTAATAAAAAAAATATTTTTTTTAAATTGAAAGCTAAATTGAATTAGAAAATATATAAATTAAAAGAAAAACAGAAATTAAAAAATAAAACAATTTAAAAAGCAAAAATTAAAAATAAAATTAAAAAACTGGTAAAACAAATATCATTGTTTCTGCAGGTGAGATGCATCAATGATATTTATAAAATGTGTTATTTTTTTCCAGTTTTTCAATTTTATATTTTATTTTTACTTTTAAAAATGTTTTGTTTTTAAATTTCTTTCTTTTTCTTTTAATTTATATATTTTCTAATTCAATTCAATTTTCAAGTATTTAAAATTATATTTGATCTCCACCATCTATGTATTAGATGGATTGTGGAGATCCATTTTTTTTTAAAATATATATATAATTTTGCTTTTTATTAATTTAATTTAGAGATCATGGATAGCATAGTCTTTTAAATATCACAGTTAGTCAACAGTTAAGTTTGACCTAACACGGCAGGGGGTGTGAGTGTCAATTAATGATAAAGTTATTTCTGGGTGCATGAGGACAATCCTCAGGGATGTTTAGTGCAATTTGCTTTAATTTAATTTATGTTAATTAAATTTTTGTAAAATTTTAAAACTTAAATGAAACTTGATATCAAGAAAAATTTCTACTCATTTCAAGTTAGGGGATTAGTGCAATTTTCCATATACATATATATATATATATATATATATATATATATATTTTGTTGAAATAAAAATAATAATAGTTTTAAGTAGATTAATAATTGAAAGTATGTTTTTCAAATAATAATAATAATAATAATTTTTTATGAAGAAAATTGATAAACATTAAAAATATAAGTAATTAATAAATAATTACAAGGGGGATTTACAATTTTGTCCCTTAGTTTTTAGGAAATTTTACCGGTTTACTCAATGTATACGAGAATGCTTATTAGCTCTTTGGATACTCAACTTTTCATAAATACATCAAAATGATACATTCGCTTGTCATTTAACCTGTGTAGGGGTATTTATGTCATTACACATAGTAATTGTATAAAAATGACATGTGTACGAAATTTTTTTGTTAGATTTGCTCAGAATATTGTGTTGCTTTACCTCATTTTGTCTATTATGCCATAGATATTTATCAATCAATATGCTTCACACATATGTGTTCACTATATATTTTTGGGATATAATCATTTCTCCTCTGTAGTTTGTCATATTAGACACTTTGTCCCCTCTAATTTCAGTAATAGTCAGTCTTCCCCCTGAAAACCAAAATATTGGCCATTTTCCCCCTTCCGTCAAGTTTTCCATGTTTTCCATCCAAACTAACGTTGACGATTGATTACAAAATTAAAATGCCTCCATCAGAGATTGAACTCTTGACTTTGCTATCAAAAACCACAAGCATTAACCTGCTGAGCTACTCAAACTCATTGTTAGTGATTAGTTATATAGTTATATAATTTGTGTAAAATAATTTAAATCTGTTTATATAATTTAAAATAAACTCATATATATAATTTAAAATAAACTCGTATATATATAATTTAAATAAACTCATATTTAATAATAATATATAAAAGCAGATTTATGAAAAAAGAAAATAATAAAACAAAAGGAAAAACAATTAGAAAAAAAGGAATTTTTTTATTATTTTTCTTTCTTTCTTTTTCATTTTTCATTTTTTTCCCCTTTCAATTTATGGGCTTTGATTTTCTGAAATTTATATCAAATAGAAATAATATAATTTTGAAAAGGAAATTTTTTTTTTGAATATTTTTTTTTTGTTTTCTTATTATCTTTTTCTTTTTCATAAATCTGTTTTTATGTATTATTATTAAATATTAGTTTATTTTAAATTATATATATATGAATTTATTTTAAATTATATATATATGAATTTATTTTAAATTATATATATGAGTTTATTTTAAATTATATAAGCAGATTTAAATTATTTTACACAAATTATATAACTATATATCAACAAGTCACTAACAATGAGCTTAGGTAGCTCAGCTGATTAGGGTTTATGGCTTTTGATCGCAAGGTCGAGGTTTCAATCCGTAATGGAGACGTTTTAATTTTGCAATTAATGGTCAACATTAGTTTGGATGGCAAATGACCAATATTTTGGTTTTCAGGGGGGAGACTGATCATTACTGAAACTAGAAGGGGCAAAGTGTCTAATATGATAAACTACATGGGGGGAAATGATTATATCCCTATATTTTTTAGAACAAATTGCACCAAACCTCATAGAGGTTTGGCTTTCTACACTGAAAAACAGTTTTATCCAAAACTAACATTTACCTCTCCTAACACTAGGATTTGACTAGGGTTGACCGTTAAGTTTACCCTTTGTTTTACAAAATCCATCAATTTGGTCCCTCGATTAATCAACTGTTAGTCCAATTTAATGGTTTCAAAGGTATTTTTATCCTTAAACAATGATATGCCTCGTGTGAACGCAAAAATAAATTATTGGCACCAAACTAGTTGTGGACTTTCTATCATCTGGGCTGGTGGCCCAATCAGTATAAGAAAAGGTTGTGTGAAGAAAACTATTGGAAGATTGAAGGGAACTACGGCCAAGTGTAGAGAACCCCTTGAGATACCTCAAAATTATTTGGATTGCTTTCCAATGTTTATCCAGTAAAGCTTGCATAAACTGACATACCTAGTGGACTGAGTAAACTATATTAGGTCTGGTAATGGTTACACACTGAAGTCTAAAGAGCACCTACAATGCTCCTATATTTTGTTGCATTTGGAATTGGGTTGCCTCTGTAGATAGACAATTGACTAAAAATGGTTTATGTGGGCCCAAAAATGGTGCTTATTTGGGTCAGGCCCAAATTTAGACAATATTCAGCTCATGTTGAAGCCCTAATATGCTGGATTCTTGATGGTAGACTACATATCGTTTGATTTTTTGCACTTAACACTTAAAGGGTCTAAATTTGAATTATTAAGTTTTTTTTTAAGTGGTCAAACAATTTAAAAATACCAACAACAAAAAAATTTAAAATAAAAATTAACAATTTATAACTTTTAACTTAATTTCAAATCATTGGAATGCATTTAGTATATTTTCTTCCAAGATTATCCACCCAAAAATAACATATTTCTAATTTTATCATAATTTTATATTACACTTTTTTTAAGTATACTATTACATATATTCAGGGTTTTTTTTTGAAGGAGGATGACTCAAATCCGCAACCTCGTAGTGCAGGTGTGAAAGGTTTACCACCTGACTAATCTTATTTCATCCATAATTTTATATTATACAAATCTATTTCTTTTAACCTATTTGTGGAATACGTTAGCCCAACTTGACACAGAAGCCCAACTACAATATTAAGCCCAAAAGCTATCATTGTATACATATCAGCTCAACTGAAGAAATCACATGACAAAAAAAAAATGGTGCGTTTTCTTTTGGGATCAGATCAGATTTTAACTATGATGTGGTCACGTCGTGCAATCCATCCTGGCACACTTTCATTGGCTGTTTGGGATTACAGTGGTGACTCAGCAGATGAGGTTAAATAAACATTCTGGAGAGAGACAATCAGATAAGATTCATTCTGATTTTCTAGGTTTTGAAATTGCCTTCTCTCTCTCGTGAAAAAGGAAAAATTCTCTGAGTGCTCTCTCTCTTGTTTTCAGATTTCAATCTTGGTGAATCCAAGGGTTCTATTTGTTGTAATCTGTATAATCAGTGTAATAGAAGAGAGATTGAGGAGTGTTTGCTTCTTGTTAAGACCAAGAGTTTTCTTTGTAAGATTTGTTTACAGATAGTGTGAGGATTTGTTGTTTCATGAGTTTCTTGAGTTCATATGAGTTGTTAGTAACAGATTTGTAAAGTTCTGGGTTGTATTGAGAGTGTTAGGGTGTCATTTGGCTTGTAATAACATTGATATAGTGGAGAGAGCTCCGGTGAAGGGCTCAAAGTGGATGTAGGCCATTCTTGGCTAGACCACGATAATTCTAGTGTCGTTTTTTCTGATCTCTTCCTTTACTTCTTAATTATGTTCTTGTGATTTTTTTGGTTTCATGTTTCTTTGTGTTGTGTACTATATTGATCCTGATTTCTTGCATATCTGATATATATCTGAGCAAAAATTGATATATATATATATATATATATATATATATGTTACTGGTTATTTACAACATATTAGAATATTATTGGTGTTATTATGTGAATATATCAGTTTCTGCTATTATACTTCTTGCTCTAGTGTTAGCTCATGAATCTTGCTGAAAATTTATATCCATATTAGAACAGGTTGTGTAGTAATTCAGTTCAAGTTAATTGAAGATTGTTATATTCACATATTGTCTCTAAAATAGAATTGTTGGTACTAATTTAATTTGTGTATATTGGATAGTATCTGTTAGATATTTCTTGGTTGGAAATATATTGTTTGCAGGTGTTAGTACAGATACTGTGTTGAATCTTTGAGTCTTGTGTAGACCAAGATTCTCAACTGTGGTATCAGAGCCAGTTCCCAGACTTAACCAGACGTAGCCAAATCAAACCAGGAGATGGTGGGCCCATGTAGCTCGCGATTGGTCCGTGATGTTAGCTCTCGAGGCAGGAAATGCTCCAGTGCTTCACGTAAGGCGTGTGCTCTGATGCGGTGGAGAGGAGTGACCTCGATGGAGGTTCCCACCTAGCATTGACGGATGGATGATCGCTTGAGGGGAGGCCCAGACCTTGAAGATAATGATGGTCCTTTGTTCGAGGGGAGGATTGTTGGGTGTGCAACAAAAGTCCCACATTGGCTAGACATGAGGCTGATCTTGGGTATATAAGTATGGAAATAACCTCCATTGGTATGAGGCATTTTGGGAAGTGTCCCAAGAGCAAATCCGTGTGGGCTTAGGCCTAAAGCAGACAATATCATACCAATGTGGAGAATGTGAGTTCCGTACTTATAACACTATTACTTATGATAAACAATTTTTTCTTAAAAAAATATATCATATTGTCACTTTCAATACCATCGTTGAACCTTCAATTCTACTTTTGTTTTGGTAAAAGCAAAACAATTTCTAATTCATTATTTATCATTTTTTAAAGAGAAACAATTATTTATTATATCTTAATCGTGAATAATATCTTATTATTATTACATAAAAATGGCTTCAAATTTATTAAATTATTTTTATTTAGTTGTTTGTATCATATAAAATGATGATACATAATTATTAATAGTAACATGGGTCTACATGTCAAATTACTTGTTTTAAAATCATTTCACCTTTAAAAGTTCATAAGTTGACACTCTATTCAGATGTGATAAAAATAAAAAACAAACATATCATTTAGTTTTAGAAGGATGTTCAGTATTCAAACAAAAAAATAAATGATCTCTACCTTGAGTTTTATATTAACTTTTCTTTTTCTCATAAGAAATTATTTCATTTAATCTCATCGTTCATTTTTCATTAAAACAATTTTTAACATGAACTACTTTCATGATATACACCAATATGTTCAATTATCTTACACCTTTTTACTGATTGGATTTGTATATATCTTAAATGAGTAAATTAATTCTATTTATTGGAGTTTGGTCTTTGATACAATACAATTCCAAAAACAGAGTACTGTAGAAGATTATTTGAAGGGTTCAAAAATTTAATAACATTTAAGTGAGTTTTAAAACTATCATTAACTTGATAATTTAAGTTTTAATATCACTTAAAGTATGGATCTAACAAAACTATTCTTAAAACACATTTATAAAAATAAGTTTCGTGTTTTTTTATGTCTTTTGAAACTTTTTTTTTTATTTTCAAAACTTTTTTTTTTTGGTTTCTAAGACTTATTAAATTATTTCCCAAACGTATTACATTTATTTACAATTTTCAAGATATATTAGGTAAAAGTGAAATTTTAAATATTAAAAAAAATTAATCATCTTCTTTATCGATACCTTTTGAGGTCAATTCCACCTCTAATCGATCTTCGACGGAAAGAAATGAGTAATGACTAATGACAACTAAAAATTGGAAATGAGTGTGCAGGTGTGTGAAGTGAAATGAGTCAAGGCTCAAGAGTGGAGCAAAAGTAGTCAACAAAAGCAGCTAAAAACTAAAAAGTGAAAGTGCTTCGATGAAAACAAATTGCCAATGGAATATTTTATCAAAGGAAACTTCGACGAAACTGCTAAGCAATTATTAATTTACATCTATAAGCCAATTATTAATTTATAATCTTATGTTAAGCAGTAAATTAAATATGAGTTTTTAGAATTTCTCATGAAAGAAAATATCGGTATCGGTATTGGTATCGATTTCGGACTTCCAAATTTATAGATATTTCGAGAATAATATCGATATCGGTGGATATTCTGTCAAAAATTGAAAAAAAATGGATATTTGTATCTAAAATTAGAAAAAAAAATTTAGAAAACTTTAGAACAATCTTAAACAAGTAATTATACATCAAAATAATCAGATTTTATCAATAAATTAGGATAGTTATGAGCTTATTATTTAACAAAGATACAAGTATATTGAATTGAGAAAATTTTTATACAAGTCTATAAAATGACTAAATCCATTGAAATGGAAAGAAATCTCAACAGAGATACAAGTATATTAAAATTGAGAAAATTTCTCTACAAGTCTATGAAATGACTAAATCCATTGAAATGGAAGAAATCTCAACAGAGATACAAGTATAGTGAAATTGAGAAAATTTCTATACAAGTCTATGAAATGACTACATCCATTGAAATGGAAAAAATCTCAACAGAGATACAAGTATAGTGAAATTGAGAAAATTTCTATACAGGTCTATGAAATGACTACATTCATTGAAATGGAAGAAATCTCAACAGAGATACAAGAATACAGAAATTGAGAAAATTTCTATAAATCATATGAGAGAAATATAGAATCATAAGAAAACAATCATTGATGATGTATTTTTATACAAAGTATCTACTGAAATTATAAATAATAATTATGATATTCATAATATCAATGATTGTAGATAAAAGACATGATTGGCCTAAATAAAAAGAAGAAATTTAAGAAGAATTGACTTCATAAGACAAACATAAAATATTTAAACCAATAGTACTTAAGACACCTAGAGATGTCAAAGTAGTTTGATACTAATGGGTCTTTATACGGAAATGTAATGAGAAAACGAGATCATGAGATATGAGGCACGACTCGTAGTACACGGTTTCTTACAGAAACTTAGTATTCACTAGTGATGAATAAGATTACGTTTCGAATTTTTGATAAATTTGGGTGCCTTTGAAAGACTTGAAATGCATCTTCTAGTCGTAGTAATCATTTATCTATATTATTCACTCAATGCATATGTTTATAATCCCTGAATGATTTAAAATGCTAGAAACATATAAATCGAGATCTCGTAATTTGTATTTGATGGGGTATTACCGTTTCAATGAATATTTGATAAGATGAAGATATAGTAATCATATTATATACCCATGTGGTTTCATAAAGAAAATCAGAATCCAAATTTGCTATATTTTTATGATCTGCAAAGAGTTCATTCACAAACGAGACATGTTTTACTATAAAGGCACAAATATTTAATAAAACTTCATAAAACAAGTTTTTGCTTATAATCCCTCCAATCAGTTATGATGTTATTACATTTCATGAAATAAACATCAGTGTGAGTCAGTTCAGCAATCTAGAAGATTGATTGAAATGAACTTGTATAAGAGGGAGCGTCCCATCAGGGGGGGAGTATATCAACTGAAGCATATTAATTATATTGGGACATGTGTGTATTGTACTATTTTTCCTCCAAATCAGATTTTTGTCTTATTATATTTTCCCGATAAGGTTTTTAATGAACCAATTATGTAAGCACACCCAACAATCGTTTGATTCATAAAGATCATCATAAATATTACATTAATCCAGTTGATCATCGTATATATGTTGTCTTGATCAAGAAGATCATTGTAAATATTATTTTGATATTTCTAATCATCGTATATATATTACATTGATCCATAAAATCATCATAAATATTATTTTGATCCGACAGACTAATGGATATCATTGCTATGGTTTTTATCCCACTGAGTTTTTCCTAGAAAAGTATAAATGTGAACATTTTTGAAGAAAACATTAATTCTGGACTTATATGTAGTATACTCTTTTTACTTTCGATCAGGTTTTGTCTTACTGGGTTTTTTTAACAAGGTTTTTAGTAAGATAGTTTTGAGAACGTCCAGCACTACA
The DNA here is from genome assembly GCA_033220585.1 of Dipteronia sinensis. Taxonomy (NCBI): domain Eukaryota; kingdom Viridiplantae; phylum Streptophyta; class Magnoliopsida; order Sapindales; family Sapindaceae; genus Dipteronia; species Dipteronia sinensis. The sequence continues at coordinate 5,593,496 of CM065639.1, read as the reverse complement.
AGATCCAGAAGATCATTGAATATATTTTACAAAGATTTTGTTTATTGGGTTTTTTTTTCCTAACAAATTAATATACAAGTAGTGGAAAATAAAGGACTGTGTTATAAATATATGAAATTTGGCTTTCCACCACCAAAGGTGCTTGCCACCCGTCAACTATTTCATCTTCGATTGCTATTATATTGCTTAGCGGTATGGGTGATGGTGTAATATGATTGGGCCATATTTTCTATAAATAAGGCTCTTCATGTGTTATGTAATGTTTTTAGCCGATGAGAAATCAATACAGAAACAAGACATTCACTCGCCCTCTCCTATCTCTCTCTTCTTTGTTTGTTATATGTTATAATATCTCTCCTATTTCTCGACACTTTATTTATTCATTTAATTATCTATTCACAACATCATGATGAATTTTTTTTAAATGTATTGATTGCATTTCCCTTTTTCAAATTTATGTATTGTATTCTCTGTAAATAATTGAGGTAATTTTTGTTTTTTTTTCTAAATTTTTAATAAAAAGAATTGAGATTATTTCTCTACACAAAGTTACAAAAAATATAATTATGCATTTTACACATTTTACACAAACAAATCAGATTGCTTTCACAATTCGTCAAATTCTACTTCAGTAATTCTACTATTAACTATTGTGTTAGAAAATTTTATAAATCTGTTAATGCTTTCTCTAAAATAATTTTCAATATAAATTATTTGAACAGTAATTTAAGTGTTTAGTATTAATTTTTTTATAAATAATTTGTAAAATATTCCTGAATTTCAAGACGAAATTCACAATATTTCAAAATATTGGGAACTCTGTAAAAAATACATCACCATGATTTCACTTTTTTAAATGCACGCCTTTTCAAACATACACATTGTATTCTTTTTAATTAATTGAGGTGCTTTTTATTTTTTTGTTTTAATTTTTTAATAAAAGGAATTGATATTTATTCTCTAAGCAAAGTAAAAAAACAAAATTATGGGTTTTACCTGTTTTATACAAACAAATCAAATTGCGTTCATAATCTTTGTCCAATTCTACTTCAGTAATTCTACTATGGACTATTGTGTTTGAAAATTTTATAAATTTGTTAATGCTTCTTCTAAGATAATTTTTAATTTAAATGATTTGAACAGTAATTTAAGTGTTTAGGATTAATTTATAAAAAAAAAATTATAAAATATTTTTGGATTTCGAGATATTTTGGAATATTGGGAAATCTACAAAGAATACATCATGCTGATTTTCTTTTTCAAATACATTGATTGTATTTTTACTTTTTCAAACATGTGCATTGTATTCTATGTGAATAATTGAGGTAATTTTTTTTTTAATAAAAGGAATTGAGATTCTTTCTCTGCACAAAGTTACAGAAACAAAATTATGGATTTTACGCATTTTACACAAACCAATCAGATTGCTTTCACAAATTTTGTCCAATTTTACTTCAGTAATTCTACTATTGACTATTGTGTTGTAAAATTTTATAAATTTTTTAATGCTTCTTGTAAAAATAATTTTCAATATAGATTATTTGAACAATAATTTAAGTGTTTAGGATTAATTTTTTTTAAAAAATAATTTGTAAAATATCTCTGGATTTCGAGATGAAATTCATAATATTTCAAGAATATCGAGATATTTCGGGAATATTATAATATTTTTATGGATATTTCAAAATCGACCGGATATTTGCTGGACATTGGATATTTCTCCTGTTTCAATATCGGTCGCTGCAAAATATGGATATATTGATTTTAATTTCCTAAGAATTTCTAACACCTTTTAGGGTTGATTTGATGAGATGAAGTAGGTTCGGTGGTAAACCTCTTACACATGCACCACAAGGTTGCAGGTTCGTGTTCCCCCTTCCAAAACCCGAACACAAGGAATTAGTATCAATTGAATAACTTGATGTTTAATAGAAAAAAAAATGAGTTTTTCAATTACCCTAGTTTGGTACCATCAAAACTAAGTTATTATCCTAGTTCAGTGGTATGTCTCTCGCACCCACTCCAAGATGTTGTGGGTTTGAGTCATTCCTCCATCCCCAACCTCGAATTATTGTGTTATTTAAAAAAGAACCAGGTGAAAGAAAAAAAAAAGAGTTATATCCATATATGATCACATTAAATATGTCCGGTTGGATTTGGAATCATGGTATGTGATTCTATGACAAATATGTGAAAATCAAGATGCAAATTAAAATTTTGGAATATGACATGGATTCAATCTCAAACAACAACAAAAAAATGACTTGTTTTTATTTTTAACTTTTTGAATAAATAAAATTTCAGGATCATAATTCATATTCTGGGCGGGAAGCCCGGTTTTAAATCTTTTTGGGATCCAGTTATACATCGTATTGAAAAAAGATTAGCTCCATAGAAGAGGAAATTCTTAAACAAAGGTGGTAGATCATTTTTTCTCTCTCGTGCAACTTGTTATTTTAATTACACTTATAAAATGCTAAAGAAAAACATGTATCAAGAAGAGGATCTTAATCCTACGTTTAAAATATAAAACAACACCCTGTTTCAAACATACACTACAAACAATACACAAATCAATAGAGCATTTTTTATATACTTTAAGAGTGTGTTTGGTACGATGCAAAAGGGAGAGGAAAGAAAAGGGTGGAGAGAAAATGGAGAGGAAAATGAGGAAGTGTGTGTTTGGTATGGAGAGAAAAATGGAAGGACGGGAAAAGTGAAAGGAAAAATTGATGAATGGGCCCCACTAATTTTAATCATCCTAAAAGGGAGAGGAAAAGTGTGAAGGGTTTTTGGTTTATATGAAATTACAAATTTACCTTTTTTTTAATTTACATAATTTTTTTTTTATTAAAATAAGTTTGTAAAACATAATGTATTAATTTATATATATATATATATATATATATATATAATAGGTAAAAAGTTTGAAGTCATTTTGTAAAAAAAAAAGTTGGATTCAATACTATTTAAATTATATTTATTTATTAAATATATAAATATATAATATATAATATATAATATATAAACTATAATGTAAGGGTAGAATAGTAAAATTGATAAAGAAGATTTTCCATCCTCTCTTCTTTCTTTCCTATTTACCAAACAACTCAAGGGAAAATTATTTTCCTTTCTTTCCCTCGTCTTTTCTATCCTTCTAAATCTTTCTATCCTTCTTATTTTCTTTCTTCCCTACGAAACACACAATAAATCCCAAAAATATCCGAGTCAACTGACAGAATAATATAACAACTAAAAATCGGTGGAAAATGAACCATGCGTGTCAGCGTGTGTCGGTGTGTAAAATGAAGCTGCTAAGCAGTTAGCATCCACCAGGAATATTTATAGAGAATTCATATATAAACAAAATAACATATTTCTAATTTTATTATTAATTTATATTATACTTATTTTTAAGTAATATACTCTAATAAATTTAGGATTTTTTCAGGTGAAGGAGGATTCGAACCCTCAACTACGTGTACAGATGTGAAAGGTTTACCATCTAATCAATCTCATTTCGTCCATAATTTTATATTATACAAATCTATTTCTTTTAGAGAGCTTTTTCTGACAATCTAATTTTTTCTTTTTACATTTTTTTTTCTAAAGACAATCCATTCTGAAAATTTAAATTTAAAAAAATTCTGAAGATATTTTTCTTTTGTTCCAAGATCATCCTTTTTTATTTTTTGTCACTCATATTATAAAAACACTTCATTTAAAAAAATAAATTTCTAAAGACACTACATTTTATTTTAATAAAAATTAGGTATAACCATTATAGTTTTTGGATTCATCAAAGAAGTAGTTTTTTTAATTAAATTATTAAAAAAAATTATCTCTCTTAAATTATTAGATTAAATATTATATATTCAATCATCTCTCCTAAATTTTTAATTACCATATTAAATACTATCTCTCTGCTCCGATATATATCTCTAATTTTCTATCACGATTTTTTTTCAAACATGACCAATATTTAAGAATTTTTTTTTTTATATAAGCTTGAATATATGTATATATAAACTCGAAAAACTAAAAATCGGTGGAAAAGTGAACTATGCGAATGAGAAGGTGAAATGAGTCAAAAGTGGAGCAGAGGTAGTCAACAAAAGCAGCTAAAAAGTAGAAAGTGAACGTGCTTTAATGAAAACAAATTGCCATTGGAATATTTATCAAGGAAGCTTCGACGAAGCTGCTAAGCAATTATTAATTTACATCTACAACTATACAAGCCAACTATTAATTTATAATCATATGTTAAGAAGTTAATTAAATATGAGTACTTAGAATTTCTAACACCTTTTGGTGTTGTTTCGATAAAATGGGATGAATTTAGTGACAAACTTTTCACACTTACATTATGCGGTTATAAATTTGAATCCTTCCCTTTAAAAAAAAATCCAAACAGATAGATCTAACATCAATTTAATAATTTAAGTGTTAATGTTTAGATAACCCCAGTTTGGTGATATCAAAACTAAATTATTACCCAGCTCAGTGATATGCCTCCCCACCAAGGAAAAACCAAGTTATTTTGCGGTAGGATTTGGAATCATCCGTGTGTGTACTGTGAAGTGAAATGAGTCAAAAAAGTGGAGCGAAATTAGTCAGCAGAAGCAAACAAAAAGTCAAAAGTAATGTGAATTTAAATAAAACTTCCAGAAACATTCAGGGAAATTACTAGCACGAGAATTGACTCTCTTGCTGAGGAATCAAGATCGAAGTGAAAGTTGGATAAAGCTGCTAAGCCATTAGCATCCACCAGGAATATTTATCAAGAATTCACCAGTCACTCAACATCTCAACATTTCAACATCATCTAATTAATTAAAACATCATCATCTCAACAGTCACTCTCTGGTGATTCCATCATCTTCAATGGCGTTGAGTTTGATTCCCTCTTCTTCTACCAATACTTGTCAATCCAAGTACAACGTTTTTCTCAGTTTCAGAGGCGAGGATACTCGCTATAAATTTACCAGCCATCTTTGCAAAGCTTTACAAAACAATCAAATTAATACTTTCATTGATTACGAACTTAATAGCGGAGATGAAATCTCCCCATCTCTTCTCAAAGCAATTGAAGAGTCGCAGGTTTCTATTATCATTTTCTCTCAAAACTATGCATCTTCCAGATGGTGTCTTGAAGAACTTGTGAAGATCCTCGAGTGCAGGCAAAACCACCAACAAATTGTAATTCCAGTTTTCTATGAAATAGATCCATCACATGTGAGGCATCAAAGTGGGAGTTTTGCAGTTGCATTTGCTAAGCATCAACAACGTACGTGCAAAGATAAAGTGCAAAGATGGAAGGATGCTCTCAATGAAGCAGCCAATCTTTCTGGCTTTGATTCACATTCACGTGTCTATAAGTAAGTTCTTTACGCTTGATCTTTTTATGTTCTGTTTCTGTACTTGATATTTCCTAAGAAAATATCGTCAACAAAAATTGGAATTAAAATTATGTCATTTTATCTATTGCCGTTTTTGATTTATTACAACTTAATACAAATTGCTTTTAATATTTGTTAGGAATGAGTGTGAGCTTATAGAGGCTATTGTCCAAGATGTTTTGAAGAGATTGAATGATCACTTGCCCTCAACTGATACCAGCAGCCGCTTTGTTGGAATAGATTCAAAGATTAAGCACGTTGAATGGTTGTTATGCCTTGGATCGGAGAATTTTCGCTCTGTAGGACTTTGTGGTATAGGCGGTATAGGCAAGACTACTCTTGCTCGTGCTGTATTCGACAAAATCTCTTGTCAATTCGAAAGTTCTCATTTCATTGAGAACGTCAATGAAGAAGTTCACCGGAGTGGATTAGACCACTTGCGACAAGAACTTCTTTATGCAATATTGGGGGATGAAAATATTAATAAAGGTGCTTCTATTGTTGTACGCAACTTCACAAGAAATAAACTTGGCCGTAAGAAGTTTCTTATTGTTTTTGATGATGTTATCAATTCTAGACAAATAGAGTCTTTAATTGAAGATTTTTATTGTTTCAATCCACAAAGTCGAATCATTATAACATCAAGAGATAAACAAGTGCTTAGAAGTTGTGGAGTGTATTGCAAATATGAGGTTGAAGTATTAATTCATCATGAAGCTCTTAAGCTCTTTCGCAGACATGCCTTTGATAAAAAACAACATCCCACAGAAGATTATATGGAGCTCTTCGACAGAGTGACAAGATATAGCGGAGGCGTTCCATTGGCTCTTAAAATTTTGGGATCCCATCTACTTGGTAAGGGAAAAGAGGTTTGGAAAGATGTAATAGATAAACTTAAAACAATTTCTAATAAGGATATCCATGAAAAATTGAAAATCAGTTACGATGGGCTTGATGATGAAGTGAAAAAGATATTTTTGGACATTGGATGTTTTTTTAAAGGGAGTGAATTTGATCTTGTAAAATCATTCCTAGATGCTTGTGGGTTTCGCATACATGATGGAATAAATATTCTCATCAATAAGTCTCTCATAGCTATATCAGATAACCGGATAACAATACATGATTTGATACAAGCCATGGCTAAGGAAATTGTCCTCCAAGAATGTCCTGAAGATCCGGGAAAACGTAGTCGATTGTCGCATCATGAAGACATCTGTCGTGTTCTGACAAAAAATACAGTGAGAATCAATCAAACATTTTTTTAGCTTAGAGAGTATTACTTCCATTTATCTTGTGCATTAGCTCATGAGAAAAGGCATGGGTTTGATTGTTTTAAAAAAAAAATGATATGATCCTCTGACAACAAAGCAACTGCGGTACATCTTTACATATTTGATACTAACTTTTTTTTTCTTCTTTTTGTTTTGTGAACTTGTGTTAGGGTACCAAAAAAATCGAAGGCATCTCTTTGGATATGTCAAAAATTAGTGATATATACTTAAATCCATCTGCTTTCGCAAACATGTCTGGATTGAGACTCTTGAAGATTTTTAACTCACATATCAATAAGGTGCATGTTTCTCCTGCTCTTGAAACAAACTTTCCTGAACTAAGGTATTTTAGCTGGCATGGATGTCCGATAAAATCACTGTTGTCTAGTTTTTATCTAAAGAACCTCGTTAAACTTGACATGAGCTACACCAAAGTTGAACAACTATGGAATGGCCGTCAGGTATGTTTTCAAATTTATATTTATAGTACCGGTGTTGTTTTTTGTTAATACCTTGTAAAGCTCAAATATGTGTTTTTTTTTTCTTTTCTTTTGGTACTTACAGCCTCTTGATAAGTTGAAAGAAGTAGATCTCGGTTTCTCCAGCCTAATCAGTTGCCCAGACTTCTCAGGTTCCCCAAATCTTAAGATATTGGATCTACAATTTTGTGAATATTTGTGTGAAATTTCTCCTTCTATTCAATATCTCATTAAGCTTGACGTCCTTAAACTAAGCGGCTGCTGTAGCCTCAAGGGTATTCCAGATTGCAGTGGTTTGAATTCTCTCAAACAATTTCATCTTTCTAATTGCTCAAATCTAGAGATGTTGCCTGAGATGCCATGTAATATAGTAGAGTTATGGTTATATGGAACTGCTATAGAAGAGCTTCCCTCATCCGTTGGGAATTTAAACAGAATGCGGCGTTTGTCCCTTGGTGGATGTAAAAGGCTTAAGAGCCTTCCAAGCATCATTTGTAAATGGAAATCTCTTGAGAATCTGAATATTGATGGTTGCTCAAAACTTAATCTGTTACCTAATGATATAGGAGCTTTAGAATCTTTGGACGTACTCCAAGTTGGATATGATCCTATAAGAGAGATACCATCATCTTTTATATATTTGAAGAATCTTACTTTCTTAAGTTTAAGAGGATGTAAGGAGTTATCTTTGAGTGGATTTGAGTTCTTTCCTGACAATCTGAAATATCTACATCTAAGTGATAGTGGTATCACAGAGTTACCAGAGTTTCCTGACGGTTGCTTATCCTCTCTATACTATTTAGAATTGAGTGGAACTAGTTTAGAAAGCATACCAGCAAGCATAATAAATCTCCATTACCTACATTCTCTGTACATAAGAGACTGCAAGAGGCTTAAATGTTTACCAAAGTTTCAGTTTGGAGATTTAAAGGCAGACGGTTGCACATCATTGGAAGTATTACCCAGTCTTTCATTTTGGCCACGAGGCTATTATCATATCGAAGCTAGCTTTGTCGATTGTTTCAAGTTGAACCAAAATATATTTGAAGACATTGTGAAAGAAGCTCTGCTGTATACAAAACAGGTTTGTTTTACTCCTTCCTAATATGATGTTAATATTTATTTTATTTTTTTTAGAAAAAATTCTCGCATAAGTACTCCTTCCGTTTTTTGCGATATGTCACGATTTTAAAATAAAAAGTTTACATTTTTATCTTCAATTTGACAACCCAAACTGCACTCTTTGCAAGTTTACCTTATTTCCGTTAATAAACCTTAACAGAAATTACAAAAATTATAACAACAAAAAACTTTAAGATATTCAAACATTAAAAATATTTAAAATTTATAGAAAGGGTATAAATATTTGAATGACCAAATAAAGTTATATTTTTCCTCGAAAAAAGTTATATTTAAATAAATTATACTTAATTAAACAAACCTTTATAGAAATAAAAACTGCTTTAATATATTTGACGGAAAACATATGCGCCCGCATTAACAAAAGAGGCACGTGCCTCTTCCTTTAAATATTTATTATAATTATATTTTTGTTTTTCTTTCTTACTTTTGTTCGTTTTTTTTCACAAATTTTATTGATATATGCATGTTTTTATTATTTTTTAATCCATTTTTCATTTTTAATAAATTTATATTTCTTACTTCAATTTTTTTTGGTTTCTGAATTTTAGGGACTTTAAGAATTTCTTAAATTACCGAGATCAATTTAACATTTACTTTAAAAGTTTATGGGTTTTTGCAAGAATTGTGCAATTGGCAACCCACTAATGATCTAATAATACCTCAATTTTTAATGAAAAAAAGGTTTTTTTTTTAATGCTTTAAACCCTAATTTTATTTGCTTATTTTATTGTATACAATTTATATTATTGAAGAAACTCATAAAATCAAGCATTTCAAAGAAATCACTATTTAAAAGTAAGTTTAAAATTATTTATATTTTTTTTCTTTTCATTGTCACTAAGTTTTTTTTTTGCTCAATTAATTTTTTTTTATCTTCCATATATGATAAACATGAATGGAAAAAAAAAATACAATGAATGGGTGTTGGTTGAGAATAAAAGAAATGGAGGGAAAAATGTTAATGGTCCACGTACAACGCACCGATAAATATATATGAATGTGCTCTGAGGTAAAAATTTTTCTATATATACAGTCTTTCTATTGTCAGTTCGAACTGATATAAAATTTATCAGTTCCTTGCATGTGGGCCATTGGATTTAAAAGATGCTTTGACAAGTGCATGCAGCCAAGTCAAAGCATTTAAATCCAATGACACACATGTAAGGAACTGATATATCTTATATCAGTTCGAACTGTCAATGGAAAAATTGTATATATATATATATATATATATATATATATATATTATAGAAAGAAGATTTTTTTTTTGAAAATAAATAGAGAGCATTTATAGGGAGAAAATTATCATTTTCCCCCCATGAGGTTTGCCATATTAGATAAATTGGTCCCTCTAGTTTCGACTATGGCCAGTCAATCCTCTGAAACCCAAAATAATGGTCGTTTTATCTCTTCTGTTAAGTTTGAACATTTGACTTTTTGGTTAAAACTCACACACTCTAACCAAGTAAGCTGCTCCAGGTCATTATTAGAGGTTTGTTGATTTAATTGTATATATTTGTTTAAATAATTTAAATCTGTTTATATATTTTAAAATAAACTCATAATTAATAATAATATATATAAATAGATTTATGAAAAAGAAAAAGAGAATAAGAAAACAAAAGGAAACCCAGAAAATCAAGGCCCGTAATTTTTTTATTTCTTTATTTTATTTTATTTTATTTTCATTTTCAAAATATATATTATTTTAATTTGATAAAAAAACCTAGAAAATCAAAACCCTTAATTGAAAAGGGAAAAAATAACAGAAAGAAAGAAAAAAGTTTTCTTTTTTTGAAAATTTTTTCCTTTTGTTTTCTTATTTCCTTTGTCTTTTTCTTTTCATAAATATATTTATTTATATTATTATTAAATATGAGTATATTTGAAATTATATAAACAGATTTAAATTATTTAAAACAAATTATAAAACTATATATACACACATTTAAATCAACAAACCACCAACAATGAGCTTGAGTAGCTAAGTTGGTTAGAGTGTATAGCTTTTAATCGCAATGTCGAAGGTTGAATCCCTGTGATTTTGGATGGAAAAAAGGATAATTTTGGAAATATATCGAATAAATTTTTGAAATTTAGAAACATGGGCATTATTAGATCATTAGTGGATTTCTAATAGCACCATTATTTTTACCAATTTTTCTCTCATAGGCACACAATATTTGACATATTTATAGTATACTAATACATATCACCACACTTTTAAGTTTTAACATGTAAGCAACATAATTTCAATCATAATAATATACATGATAAAAATGTAATGATATATATCAGTATAGTATAAATATGTGTAGAAAAATAGCTCCTTTTTTGTTTTTAAATTAAACACGAGACATATTTTAAGTTGAACATATGACACATTTTTTAAGAGTATTGTACAGTAAGACCAACAGACAAAGTAAAGTAGTGCAATATACTTTTCATAAATTAATGACAAAAAAAAATAATAACAAAAGTTTAACTTTATAGGTTCATGATGACTGGCGCCGCTCGGCTCGATTATGGTACCCTGGAAGTGAAATTCCAAAATGCTTTGACTTTCGAAGTATGGGATCTTTCATCAATGTTGAACTACCACCAAATTGGTTCAATAATAACTTTTTAGGTTTTACTGTCTGCGTTGTTGTGTCGGACTATGACCATCCAATTGATTTTGAAGCAAAGTGCACTGATTACAATAGTAGTGATGACATATGTGTTATGGGCTGGAAATGCAATTTCAAATCTAAGGATGGACACCAATTTGTTTCGAAGGGCACAGAAAAATTAGTTGTTTCGAACCATGTATTCGTGTTTTCTATTTTCCCATATTCTCACCAAGAATTAATATGTTCTGAGAATGAGGTCTCTTTCGAGTTCTATCATGATTCGAGTTCTCAAAAAATTGAAAAGTGTGGCGTGCATTTAATGTTTAAAGAAGATACCCGACTGATAAAGGTAAATTACATACTTCCATATTTTAATATCACCGGTCTCTCTTGTACAACTCGTTTTGCTTTGTTCAATAATTTGATCATTTTTAATTACATGTCAAAACTTTGGACCATTTTGTTTAGTCTATTTTACAATATTACTGGGTTGTAACAATTTAACAAGATGAGGTTGACTTAGTGGTAACTCTCTAGCTCATACAACCAGAAAGTTGTGGGTTCGAGTCAATGCCATCTCCCCCAATCCTATAATATTGTAATAATAAAATTAAAAAAAAACTAGGATGGAGCAATTTAAGTTTTCTGTAATTATTATTGGAATAATTGACTACCATATGTCTATTTTTCTTATAATGTTATTGAATGGTGACTGATTTATTTTTATTAAGAGTTATTACTAATTTTTAATTGTGCCAAATAGATTATAGGATGACTTAGAGAATAATGTGTTATACTTACTATTCATGGGGCAAACCATGAAATTTCAGAATAATTAATATGTAATTGTAACATCTAATTCTTCGAATAGCTAGCGAATATTTGTTGAGTCAATAAAATTTGTTTTACTCTCATTTGTGCTATTTCCATATTCATTGTAACATGATGTTAATTAAGATTATTTTTTTTCTATGTTAGTGAATTTTATATCGATTAAATTAGAAAATAGGGTACTAATTAACTCTTGAATTTGATAGTTTCAAGACTGACCATCAATATTACTGGATTAAAACTTTATTTGTGTTTTATGATTTTTGTTAATGAAACTGTACTTTCATATTATTGCTACAGAACTTTTTCACTCAAAACTTTTGAATCAAGAATTTATAATGAAACTATGAATTTGAGTGGAAGCTATGAATTTTCATCTTTATATTTGATGTGTTTGTTTTTAAAAAATTAAAACTATTATAGTTTCCCTAACTCTTTTTAATTGATTGTGATCTGCAGATGGTTAAGGCTGTGTGTGTGCTGAGTTTGGCATTGCAAGTGTATTTCAAAGAAGTTTTCCTTCTTAAGTCTGTTCGCTATTTGAGTGTCAACGGCTTGGATTTGGCTTGGTGGAGTTGTCCTCTTCGGTCTTGATGATTTCAACACATTTGATCTTCTTTGGTATTTTTTCTGTTTCGTTTTATATTCATGTTTCTCTTTTGTAATTTGTGTCTCATGCAATATTTTTATTTATTTGGTTTTATTTCTATCTTATATATTGTAATATATAGGTTTATGCTCATGAGGAGTAAAGTTCATTATGTCTTCTCCCTACCGATGTTATTATATTTTTATTTATTAATAAAATTTTCCACGTACCGTCGTCGAGAATTAGAACTTCAAGCTTTTATAATGTTAGATTTCTTGGTTGATGATGTAGAAGAGCACAACAAAAGATTTTCTCTAATCAGAAAGTTGGTAAATTTTGAAGACTAAACTCTATAAGACTATATGTACTCTGAATTCTATCGATTTATAATCATTTTACTATTGTTGACTTAATTATTTAAGATAAACTTTTTCCACAATTTATATGATTATACAACACTCATATTACATTGTTGTAATGATAGGCATTTATTTTCTCTCTCTCTCTCCGGCAAATCTTCGATTCCGACACCGACGAGCACCTCCGCAAGGCCATAAAGGAGTTCTAGTCGAGTCTTGATTTGGAAGATTCTTGTAGTTTTTTAGGGTTCAAGAAGATCAAGATTTGACATTGATTGAGTGAGTTTATTTTCTTAGCAGCCAAACAATGGGTTAGGGCAAAATCAAATAGGTTCTTTCTCTGGTCTTGTCAACTCTCTTGTGCACTCTATGTGTTTGTTGAATGGTTTTGCACTATACATTGATCATTTAAGGCCTGTTAGAATATCCTTTAAAGAAATTTGATCTATTGGGAAACAGATTGAGATAAGATGTTTGATTTTCTGCTGAATCATAATTGTATATGCATTACCCATCCGACTTCACTTGCTTTTTCTTCCTTTGTTTTTGTATCACATCTGTGCAATCGGTGGTGAAATTTGTCTGATAATTGCTGATATAACAAAGATTAGCATATCAACAAATCTTCAACTTTGTTTACTCTTTTCCTTTCTCTCTTTACTTTTATTTGTACTCATTTATGGCTTATACTTATTTCATATCTTGTATGGCCATTTTCTCCACTATGAACTAAATTCCACTGGGCTAAAGCCAAAATGAAGCCTTTACCATGAATTATCAATGAAGACCACTGTCTGACTACACATCTATTTGTTTTGAAGTACTCTATGTTGTTTTAGCCAACGAGATGATTATTTTACCTTTGGCCAATGCAATGTGATTTTGACAATAATTTGTTTGTATTTAGAAAAGGGTCATGCAACTGTACAAGTTCCGTAGTTAGTCTAATTCTCGTGTGTAGTTAGAAGCGGTTCTTGCTACTATACAAGTTCTGTGTAGTTACATGGGTTATTATTAGTCATTGTTATTAGTTATCTGATTCTAATCAAAGGAAAATAGACAACTCTTAGAATTACGCCTTAGAAACATGCATGTATATTTAAGTGATATGCTATTAGCACCCTTTATTGACCTAAGAATATCCCTCATTTTTTATTTTTTATTACATTTTTTTCTTTTCAAAATAGATTAATAAAACAAATATAATTTATTTTATCAATTCAATTTTACAAGATATATTAAAAAAAGAACTCTAATAAAGCTCCAACATGCCACATATTTCTAGTAAAAACTCGTTTGGGTAGATGGCGTTTTTAGAAGAAATGTGGGGTGCCTCTAACTTCAAGTTTGAGACCCAAAAGCCCAATAAAAAACTTGACATTAGATCCAATCCAAGAAAATAGATCCGACAGTGGACGATAGTGGACCACTATTACACTCAATGCACTCCAACCATACGAACACCCTCACAAGTCACAACGACATTAAAAACCTCATCTACTTCAAAAAGTCGACAGCAATTTTTCACTTCAAAAACGATACCAAAAAAATGGCAGTAGCTTCGAGACTGCCCTTTCTAACCTCTCTCTTCACTTCTCCCTCCATCTCCCGCCCCTCTACGGCGGTGCCCACCATAACTTCGGTCCTCCGTCGCCACCCACCTATAGACTTCCTCGTTTGCAATTAGAGATGGCAATTTGATCTGCATCCACTAACACCCACCTGAACCCAACCCTTTATGATCAGGTTTGGATTATACAAATCAAAAACTGTAACAGGTTTAGGTGCAAAACCCACCTATAGACTTCCTCGTTTGCAATTAGAGATGGCAATTTGATCTGCATCCACTAACACCCACCTGAACCCAACCCTTTATGATCAGGTTTGGATTATACAAATCAAAAACTGTAACAGTTTTAGGTGCAAAAATTAAAGGGGGCCTTGCATAAGTGTCCACTTTGAAGTTTGAAAGTGCAAAAATATCTCCCCAATGTTTTTCGTACATAAATGTGTGGTATTGAAGTTTACTTTACATGAATTGTCCCCTGTTGGACTAAATTACCCTCCACACATAAAGAGGGGGGGGGGGGGGGGGGGGGGGGGGGGGTAATGTCAATAATACCCATCCACATTTCTGTTTCCCAAAAATACCTTCCCTCCAATTTCCCTCCTCCTTTCCATGAGAATTGAATTCCCTCCCTCTATTTCCTTTCTGATAGTCGACCCTTTCTGACAGTCGCCCCAATCCATCTCTTCTTCTTCGCAGCCCCAACTTTGTTTCATCCCTTCTTCTCTTCAACTGCATTTCTAGATTCTTGATTCTTACATCTGTTCTTATTACTCCTATTCCGAATAAACTCGTCTTCAACTCTTTTCAACTCAACCTAAAAACAGAGAGATAGTGAGTGATAGAGGTGACGGGGACGACATGTGATGATGAGTTTCTCTCTGTAGTCTTCATATGTTCGTGTTTAAGCTCAAGTTTGAGTCATTGCAGAGATAGAGGAAGATCCTTCTGTATGAGAAAATTGAAGCTGCTGTCTGTGTGATGAAGTCAAAGAGGGATCCTTCAACATTCTTGAGAAAGGAACGATTGTCTGCTTCTCCGGGTTCGAATCATCATATGAACCCATCGGCTGCAGGTGAGTATTTCGTTAAATCTATTGCATTGGAAGCTTTGAAACAAATTAGAGCTTTTTATTAAACTTTTGCATAGTTTAGACTCTGAGCTTAAAATATTTCGGATGATCATGATTATTTGTTTATTACAACTTCAAGCAACTATAAAAGCAGCCTGTATCATTAATAAACTAAAAAGTGAAAATGTTTAATTTTTGCCAACTAATAAGGTTGGAAGGTTTAAGGAATTGTACTATGTTTAGGGAAGAATGATTACTCTACAATTGAATATTGCCTTATTTCTTTCCAGGGACTTAAATATTCCAACCACATTCAACAACATAACACACATAACGCATACATTGAGAAGGACCATGGTTGATTAGGCTCAATAGTTGTTGGTGTTGTCTTTTGTTGAATAAAGAAAATCAGGTTTCATATATTGCTTGATTGAGATGAGTATTTAGTTCTGATGAATGCTTGTGTGTAGTGTTTAATAAAGGGCATTTATGGGGACTTTGTTTTTTTAGGCTTGGTAATTCTGTCCAGTGCTTGAAATGTCTTCATTATATGTTCTGAAATTTGTTCTAGAGATTTCAGAATACCAAATTGAAGTGCTTGGTAAATCTGTCCAGTGCTGCTTTATGGCCCCTTTGTTGTTTTTTATGGCATTTGTTGAACTGCTTTTCCATGTCTTAAAGTGATGCTGCCCCGTTGTGTGGCATTTGTTGTTTTCTTTGGCACCCTTTGTTGAAGTGCTGCTGCTTTGTGGCCTTGCTTTTATGGGATTATAACTGTGTCCAGGGCTTGAAGTTCGAGTCTTGGGCTTGAAAAAGCCTTATGCAGGGCTTTAAAAATCAACTGTTTTACTTACACCATTTTGTTATATTTCTTCATTTTAATATCTTTGTTACTTGAACAACATTTCCAGGGTCTATGGGTACGATGGATGGGTTCATAGTGCACTGCGATAGACATTGGTGATGACCAGGTGATGGGTCCAATTTCGTTTGCATGTCATGATGACAAATATAGTAAATTGTTGGAAACAATATGTCATCGGATCAAAGTTAGTAACGACAGATTCCGGATAAGCTTAAGTTCAGAGCTTTTAACGCCGAAAGGGGGTTGTACATTATCCATTATGAGCGACAGTGATGTATCCTGTTTGCTTTCTCATAATCGATCATTGTCCTTGTGGATTGAAATTAAGGTTGAAGTCGTAGAAAGATCTGTACCGCCGAAGGCAACTGAAAATGTATTTCAAATTCCAATGAAGTCAAGAAATACAACAAACCAGTCATGTATACCTTCGGGTTGTAAACCCTCTGGTATTTTAGAATCCCCAATTAGTATTCCATATTTACCGTCAGTGAGTGGTAGCAACCAGCCATTTGGGCCAGTGCCTTCCTCCGGATTTACATTGGCCGAGAAAGATCAGAGGACTCCAGCATCGACTACCAAGCATGCAGAAGCTGAGGTGGATGATTCTGATAGTTTTGATACCTCCGATACTGAGGATGAGTCTAGCAGTGACGGGCATGCTTCAACAGATTGTATAGAAGTTGAAACAAATAGAGTACCTAACAGTTCTACACCCTCTACGAAGACACAGTGGACAATACGAGAGTCAGAACCGTACTCAATTCAGCCTATTAGATCAAAAGAATTGTTTCAAGACAATGGAGACTTTAGTGAAATATATAATGGACAGATGTTCAAGGACAAGAAAACCTTGGAAGGGGCTTTAGGGTTCAATGCATTGCAAAAGAGGTTTGATTACAAGGTTCGACGATCGAATCATACACGATTCGTCGCAATATGTAAAAAGAGAGATTGTCAATGGGTTTTTAGGGCAGAGAAATGGGACGTACTTGAATGTTAAGTCCATTGACTCTGAGCACACATGTGGTGATAATGGAAACTACAACATAGATTTTCACCGTGTAAGTTCATATGTAATAGGACAACTGTTTGCAAGAAAGTTTGTCGATCCAGGGCGAAACATCCGTCCTAAAGATATAATGACTGACATAAAGGATAAGCACTGCATAAACCTCACCTACAACAAAGCCTACAGATCTAAGGACCGCGCTTTACATAGTGTTTTCGATGATCCGTGTGAGTCATTTAAGACATTGCCCTCATACTTTCACATGTTGGAAAAATCTAATCTGGGGATGAAAACCAAGATTGAAACCGATAGGAAAAACCGGTTCAAATATGGATTCATGGCACTTAGGGCTTGTATAGAGGGATTCAATACAGTTATTAGGCCTGTTATTGCCGTCGATGCTACCCACTTGAAGTCCAAGACCATGGGTGTTTTGTTAGTTGCGGTATGCAAGGATGGTATTGAGTTGATATACCCTTTGGCATTTGGGTTTGCCAATTTCGAGTGCTCAAAGTTGTGGACATGGTTCCTGAAGCAACTTCACGACGTGATCTTGCATCCCGAACTTGTGATGATAGTTTCGGATCGGCACACATGTATCTCTAATGGCATGAGAGCAATATTCCTGAATGGAGCACATGAGGTTTGTGCATACCACTTAGCCAAAAATCTGAAACAGCATTGTAGGAAACGAGGTGACATGATTTATCATTACTATCGTGCTGCATATGCGTACCGTGTTGAGGCATTTGACCGTTTAATGGCTGAGCTGAAATCCATCCATCCTAAGGTTTATGATGAGCTCGTAAAGGTTGGGATACAAAAGTTTTCACGTGTCCATAGCCCAGGAAGATGTACCATATGATGACCACCAACATTGCAGAGTCGATGAATTCTTGTCTACTTGCAATCTGGACGTTGCCTATCACATCTATTACCGAATTTATCAGAGATTTGTTGCAACGTTGGTTCCACGACCATCAAAGTAATACAAGAGAAACACCCACATTCTTGACTAATGATACAGACCAACATATCAAAGAAAGGGTATTAGCATCGCAACGGTGAGAGGTAAACCCCATTGACTTCGATAGATTCAAGGTAGAAGACCAATGGAAAGAAGCAATTGTCGACTTGGAACAACGTCCATGCTCATGCCGTGAATGGGGCCTAGATGAGCTACCGTGTATTCATGCCATGGCTTTTCAAACGTATGCTTACATAATGTTTATTTACATTTGCTGAATAACAACCATAATCTTCAATTTCATATTGTTATTCATTTATTTGTGTCTTTTGTATCAGGTTTAAAGGTATGCTCATCAGCGCATTATGTTCCGACTTTTTCACAACCGGATGGCTCAAACAGGCATACGCCATGGCTGTGAACCTTGTACCAAAAATTGAAGTGTGGGACATTGCTGATGATGTTCGTACTTGCGTTTTATTGCCATGGAAAAAAAAACGATTGACAGGAAGACCAAAGAAAAATCGGATGTCTTCTGTTAGAGAGAAACGAAAGCAACAAACGTGTGAGAATTGTGGGCAAAAGGGACACAATAAAAAAAGTTGCATGAACCCATCATGTAGCACATGGAAACCAGCAAAAAAACCACGTGTGCAAGAAAGAAGGACATAACAAACTTACGTGCCGGATAGGGATAACGCACCGGACCCCAGTTTAGCACCCCTCCTCAACTTGAATGACACTGACACAGATGATGAAGATGAAGAAGTTCATTGTTAGGTATGGGTGAGACTCATCCTTTCCTTCTTTTTTTAACAAAAAAATCTTTGAGAGCCAGCAGTTGCTTACGCTTTTATTGTTGCATGCACATACACATTCACTGTAGGTTGACATGCAGGAGTGCAAGAAAGTTGTTGCTGTGATGATGGTGTAGTATGTGTTATAAGTTGCAGGGGATGTTGTTTCAGTGGTGGTGCAGTCATTGTAAGTTGACATGCACATACACTTTGCTGTTGTTTCAATTGTTTCAGTGGTGGTATAATATTTACTTCTGTTTAGGTGGTGTTGTGTAGTTAGTGTAAGTTGTAGGATACCTTGTTTATGGTTTTTAAGTTGTTACAATTTCATTTAAGTAGAAAAGCAGGAGTTGAAGTTGTTGTGGTGATGATCTTGTATGGAATAATTGTGTATGGAAGCATGGAATATTTGTTGTGGCTATATACTGTTCTCTGTAGTATACACATATATTGTTCTCTGTAGTATATATTATTTGTATACTGTTATTTGTAGTATATATTGGCCTTGATATTATTGAGCCCTGGAAGAAAACTGATTTGTTAAGGCCTGGATATTATTGAGCCCAGCCCAGGAGTCATGCAAGATAGGGCTTGAGTTTATTTATTATTTCCAGGTTACCCCCACATTTTAGGTCTTACGGGTCCTGGCATGGTATTTTTATAATTTAAATATTTTGTGTTATTTGTTAAATTCAACAAATGCATTGAATTTGAAGCCCAGAATCAATACATGTGAAGCCCTAGAATCGGAATTGAAGCCCATATCCGTTACTTATACATAATGTTTTTGTACACACTTGCACCATATATATTTGTACCTACAGAATGTTTTTCTTTTTATGGGATGTATTTTAATTAATAATGTTCATTTGAAAATAATATTTAGGTAAAAGTAAATTGCCCAAGTTGATTAGTCTTTACATACATTAATGGTGTCTTTTCAGTTTGAAAAATGCATGCATTGCAATGGGTGGTGAAAGGCATCCAGATGACCTTTGAATGGGAAGAAGACGTTTACAATGACTAAGGTGGCTATACAATGACCATGGTGGCTTTTCATTTCTAAGGCGTTCTGTTTTCATACATTATAAATACCCCGTCCTTTGTTACATTTTTTTTCTCACTTCACTTCTTCACTTCTTTCTTTATGTTTATCATTTTTTGTTCATACAATGGCAGAAAACAACCACATGAGCAATGGCAGGCTTGCCCCAATGCAGCATGAAACAGATAGGCTGGAATCCATCTTCGATTGTCTGAGGGAACGGATTGCAAATGCACAGAACACCATCCGTGAAGAGCGTGCAAACGCTGGATGCCTGACTGTGGACAATGAAGTGTTGATGGGAAAAGTTGAAAACTTGGAAGCAGAAATTATCAATTTACATGTGCAGTTGGAGGCAAGAGACAATGAACTGAATGGCCCTTACAGTCTTGTGGAAAAGTTGCAGAAGAAAATGTTAGACTTCAATATTCCACCATCTCCCTAGATAAATGCTTTATGATAATGTTCACAGTTGTTTGATGTCCTTGATATCCTAAAATCAAACTGTCCTAAATTTTATGTTTTTTATTTAGTATTTTTATCGAATGAATATCATATTTCCTTTCCTTAATCCCTGACACTATCTCAATCATCATAAAAAGTTATCTTTGATTCATAGAGATATACAAAAAAGTTAATCTTGAACAAACAACAATAATGTTACCCCGATTTACAATAATGCAAAGCAGATGCCTTGAACAAACAAAAAATATACACACAACCTTTCACAGACATTTGCCCACTGTTACCCCGATTACAAATACAACAATAATGTATATAACCAGCATTACTGTTTTGGTTTGTACGAGTTCAGTGCAAATAACCTTATCTTCTATGGTACCAGAAGTATGATTTGAAAGTCTTTCACGTTGAACTGCACGGATAGCTTCGTATGCTTCATCCACCGTATTAAATTTCTGGTAAGAAGCACCCTTAAATCCATCAACTTGTTCATGACAATCAGGCCAAGAGTTGAACACACCAGTTTTCCTGCCTTTGAAAACAGCATACACTGATTTCTTTGCCATATACGCAAAACTGAATATATGTACAAAAAGCAAGCAAGTAACTATCAAACTAAATCCATATGATTACCCTATTTTATAATGACAAAAAGACAAACAAAATTAAGACATGAAATCCTACAGACATAAGACATTAAACAAAAATGAAATAACTAAAACCAGTAATGGTTAATGGGGCATAGAAGTCTTTCGACAGAAATCAGAGGAAGAAACTATACTTGCTTGTAACTATGATTTATGTCGAAAACCTCCATGCCCACTGAACTCATTTTCAATCTCAGATCAGAAATGAACAATTAAAAAACGAAACAAAATGAAGATGAAGATGTGTAGAAGAAGACCTCTTGCTGTGGGCGCTTGATGTCAGGATTGAAATAAATATATCAGATGTGTAGAAGATCAAGATGGGGTATAGACTATAGACGATGAAGATGAAAAGAAGAAGATGATGATGAAAAAGAAGGGTAAGAGGAACGGACCCCGTCCCCCCCCATCAATATAAGTGAAAGACTGGAGTGGGAACCAGCTGTGGACCACTTGCATTCGTTTGTGGGATCCAGCTGTGGTCCACAATCTTCCTTTCAATGCATTGTTTTTAAAGCCCAGAAACAATACATGTGAAGCCCTGGAATCAGAAATGAAGCCCAGAATCACTCTACTAGGCTTATATGGTTTTATTTTTCATTTAATTGAAATTTTTCGACAATTTAAAAAAAAGTTCCGATTGAACGGCATTTGTTACACAGCATGTGGCAACACCGTAGAACTTCAACACCATCAAAAACGCAATATAGTATGGGAAGCATTAGTAATACACTATGTATTAATCTAATGTAATAGTGTAAATGTCACACATTACTTTACTAGGGTTACAAGTGTTACTATGCAATTGTAAGGGACTTGGTGACGGGGTATTTTTGTGACCGTCTGATGCTGCCGAAAAAACTCTATAAAGTTGCCTACCTATGTTCCATCCACTATCGAGCGTCCTGATCGGGGAGAGAAATAAGAGACCCACATCATCGGATGCATAAACAAAATACATTGAAGCCCTGGAATAATTTGTGAAGCCCGGAACGGAGAAGTACTAGTGGGATCCAGCTGTGGTCCACAAACCCCCTTATGCTCAATGCATTGTTTTTGAAGCCCAGAATCAATAGAGGTGAAGCCTTGTAATCGGAATTGAAGCCCTGAATCATTGGACATGGCTTAGAAGGTAAACTTTTGCATTTAATTGACATGTGGCAACACCCTAGACGTGTCCTTATTCACGTCTTGCTGCAACTAACATGGCGGAAATTCCAAACCCAGAAACAGTATCAAGAACAGTTCACGAACTCATCATCAGCGGTGAAGAGCTGCCGCAAAAATACATCTACAAAGGGTCTGATGCCGGAGTCCTTGATGCTTCTCTACACCATCAATATAACCAAACAAAATGAACAAAATCCAACGTACAGTACACCGCCATTATTTTCCACCAGATGTATTTGTTTTTCACAAATGAAATGAAATTTTATGTTTTTTATCTCTGTTTGTGTTCAATACTGTAAATAGTATTATGAATAACTACCAACTAAAATCCAGATGATTACCCTATTTTATAATGACAAAACAACAAACAAAATGAAGACATTAAATCCTACAGACAGGAGACATTAAACAAAATGAAATAACAAAAACCAGTTCTTGGATATGTGTAGTTAATTAAATATTGATGTCAAATCTAATTAACGTTGGCGCATTGGAAGAAAGGAGGATGGTGCTATTGGTTAAGTCAAAGTCAGACGGTGGGGTCAGGGGTCAACAATAATGTTGTATCGTTAAATCAAGTTATTTGAACACGTGGTGGGGATCCAGCTGTGTTCCACACACTTCCATTAAATTCTTTGTTTAAATTTGTTACACAACATGTGGCAACACCCTAGAACTTCGAAACCATCTAAGCCCAGGTGTGATTTACCAATTAACCGATGTGAGATCCAGCTGTGTTCCACAAACTTTCAAACATGCATTGAATTCTTTGTTATTGAAGCCCTGGAAGAGTAATTGAAGCCCGGAATCACTTAACTCAGCTTGGATGCCATTTGCCTGTAAATTGGATAAAAACAAAACTGAAACATTTCATTAAAACAAATCTTCTATTCATTTCATTCTCCCCCACCCGAAACATTTCATTAAAACAAATCTTCTATTCATTTTATTCTTCCCCCTGATCACCATGGAAGGGGTTACATTAGAAAGGGGGCTTCAACAGGAAATAAAACAAAATAAAAAAAGCAACACATGGGCAACCAAAGCACATAGTAAATCCTACAATAACTAATGTCAAAATGTCCAAATTTCAGCACAATTGGCCGCAGTCAATGACCATTACGGGCTTGGATGTGAAGCCGGAGCTGGAACCAATCTTGTCAACGGCCTTCAAGACTTCAAATCCTTCGACCAACTGACTGAAGACGACTTGCTTGCGATCGAGCCACTCGGTCTTAGCATTACAGATGAAGAACTGGGACCCGTTGCCTCTTGTGCCGATTTTGGCCATTGATATGATTCCGGGACCGATGTGCTTTTTCACGAAGTTCTCGTCTGCAAAACTAGGGCCGTAAATCGATTCACCTCCAGTTCCATTTCCATGAGTGATGTCTCATCCATGGACCATATACCCAGGTATCACCCGATGGAAGGTTGAACCCTTGTAGTGGAGTGGCTTCCCAACAGTGTCGATCCCCTTCTCTCCGGTACAAAGAGCCAGAAAGTTCTCTGCTGTTATCGGGGTATTGTCTGAGAAGAGCTCCATCACAATTCTACCCGCAGGGTGGCCGTCAATGCTTGGTCAAAGAACACTCTAGGGTTCGCCATAAGAGTATGTACAAAACCAGAAATGAATACCAGAGAGAACCAAGACTAATAATAGATGAAGGGAAAAATGGAGCAAAGAGAGAATGGGGGCCTGACCCCCTGATTCCATTAATCCCTACAACCAGGTTGGGTTTCTTTACTTGTTGGGTTGGGTTTCTTCATTCATGTCATGTATTGAGGTTTGAAATGAAAATGGCCCAGACCCAATCTTATTTCGGTTCAGGTGCTATGTTATTGAACTGTACAGAAGTTTCACAAAAGTTGTTATATCTCTATACTCTCTGGAAGAACACTCCTCTACCCAAATTAACTAAATCCAATGCCATAGCCAAACCCTCAAAGATTGAAGTTCATTAAACAAAGAAATCTCAAGAATGATCCAATTCACCATTAATGAAAATAGCAATAGCCATTGCCTCACGGAAGCTGGGAATATCTTTTTGTCCAAAGCTATCCATCCATGATGACAACGGGACTCCAGATAATATCAATTCAACATATTTTAATAGAAATTCACCACAAGTGTAGCTACAACAAGTGACAATGCAATCATAAATATTTGTATTATAATAAAGAACTGGAAGTTATAATGCAAATAAAATTAACTACCCGTCATCTTATTGAGGAAAAATGGATCCATCGATGTTTTCTGCAGTGAATGGACTTTTGTGAGGAGGCATCATCATTTGTTCATAGTAATTTGCATGCTTTAGAATTGAGGGTAACAAATAAAGTAACCCTTGGATGTCTTTCAATCAGTTACTTTTTCCGTTACGGTCACACAATGAGTCATACATAATCACTTTCCTTTTTTTTAGAAAAACTTGACAAATGACCCAGTGATCGCCGGTGTTGTAAGGAATCAACACCTGTGTATACAATACAGATGGTCATTAAATAAATATACAAATGGTGAAAACAATATCAATGAAAGATCAACGGGGTTTGGAAGAATCATGTTCACACTTGGTAAAGGGAAATCATCCAAATTAATGGCCTGCTTAGCTGACCCACATGCCTCACAACAACATTCTCCGTCTCTTCCTTATCCAAACCACCCATGTCAGCATGAACCCAGCTTTCAACCCTATCCAAACCAGCCTCCAAACCACCCTTATCACCAACAACATTCTCCGTCTCTTGCTTATCTAAACCAGCCTCCACACCAAAAGTCTGAACACATGTCTGATCCATCTCAAAAGTATGAACACATGTTTGATCCTTCTGAAATGTCTCAACACTTGTCTGATCCTTCTCAGAAAAAACATCATAAATCTCATTCACAAACTGTCCCATCTCATCCAACCTATTGTTGTCATCCTACAATGAGAATAATATATTTTAAGGACTGCCAATTAAATTACTCTAATTATGTACTAACTGTTAGAATAAACTAACAAATAATTGAAGCTTACCCTATCCAAATCTTTCTCCTCGCTTTCTCTTGATTGTTTTGATGTAGATGTATCTCCAACCTTGTTTTCTTTTGCAATCTTTCCAATTTCTTCTCTTAACCAAGACTTCATCCTCTCCTTGCTTTCTTTTATTTGTTCGGTAACCAGCTGTTTAATAGATGTATACAATTCAGGTATTGTATACGGAACCGATGTCTTGGATTTTGACTGCAAATCCAATTCGAAAAAGAATTATTTCATTATGCAAAATAACTTAGAAAACTAAATTAGGATAATAAAAGTTATGTATATCACAAATCATTACCTTGGGAGTTTCTACATCTCCTCCATCGAAGAGCCGTTTCTTAGATGCTGGTTCATTTGAGTTTCTAGAAGCGTGTAATATTGTCCTTGTCTTGCTTTGGTGAATGGAAGCATCACCCTCTTCCATTGCATCTTCACGATCATCCCTTACAACATCTTCCAGCATCAACGATTTGTAGTAAGCACTTGTCTTTTCAATATCATACACTTTCCATGGGAACAAAGCCATTTGCATGTAAAGTGCACAAAACATTGAGGTAAATGAATAGTTTCAAACAGATACCCAATAGTATGCATAAGATAACCAACAACATAATAACAGGGCAAAGGTATTTCAAGCCATGGGAAGGGATTTCAAGTGGCTAAGAGATTTCAAGAATTGGGAAGGGATTTCAAGCACTGGGAAGGGATTTTAATCCCTGGCTAAGGTATTTCAAGCCCTGGGAAGGGATTTCAAGCTCTGGCTAAGGTATTTCAGACCTTGATTTGGACAAACCTACCACTGATATTAACTAGCTATATAAATATAGACACAAATAAAATACTCACTATTGTACTGGAGTAGGATTCAACTTTTAGAACCCTTGTATTGAAATTCTAATTCTTAAATCTTGGGAACCATGTTCCTTTACGTATGTCGATTTTACCTTCCAAACGAGTAATCCGCTCAACGGCCCAAACCTAAACAATTAAAAAAAATCTCATAAACAAATAGAATTCTCATAAGGTTGATTTACACATGAATTGATTTTGCAACTATTACCTGAAATGCTATTAGAAATCCATAACTGTGGAATGTGAAATATTTAACAACATCATTGTTCTGCTGATTGTCATTGTCTGTTTCTTTTTCTCCATCTTTTCCATCTTCTACTTCAGTTTTCTTCTTCTTCTTCTTCTTCTCCTCTTCTTTCTCTTCCTTCTTCTTCCTCTTCTTATTCTCTTCCTTCTTATTCTTATTCTTTTCCTCATTCTCTTCTTTCTTCTGGCCATCGCCTCTTAACCTATCAAGGTGTTTATCGGCTGCATTCTTCAGCCAATACAATGTTACATCGAATATGTATGAGCCCCAAGGAAAACGTTCAAATGCATCAATGTCCTCTATTAAAGAAAACAACCAACCAGGTATGGCTATCTGTGCTTCATCAATCCCGAAGAATTAGGACACCATTAATAGGTATCCCATCTTCAATGCATCATCACCCGATACAGGCTCCGTGAGCCGGTTAAAGATTGCCTCCAACAGTTCAATCGTCGGGCTTTCATCTGCGAAATGTCGGATCAAAATAGATTCCTAGCAGACTTCTTCCTTTTCTCAGAAGCCTTCGGGCAGTGTGCCCATGTTGAGGCCACTGCACAAGCAGAATTCCTCTCTCCCAAACCGAGCCTCCTTCTGCCCCAAACCAAACCAAATTTCATCCTCATTTTCTGAGTTGGGAAGAATGATATGTCTTTTCAAAAGATTGTAGATCAGCATCCCATGAACCTTAATGGGCTGTGGAATTTCCAAGTACTTCCCAAAGGGGCCTTGTTTAAACCTATCTACCACGCCACAACTTGTCAAGACCAACTCCAAATCTCGAAGAATTTTTTTTTTATTGTGCGAGTTTAATCTCGCGTGTACCCATGTTTTGTGGTATGGATACCGCCATTGGTTTTTTGAAACGATCAGCCGGCATCTGGTTTACAACAAAATAAAAATTCAATTAATGGCTGCTAAGTATAACAAAATTGGGATTTTCAGCCCTGGAATGGGATTTCAAGCCCTGTAAAGGGTTCTCCAGCCATGGAAAGGGATTTCAAGCCCTATAAATGGATTTCCAGCCCTGGAATGGGATTTCAAGCCCTGTAAAGGGATATCAAGCCCTGGCAAAGGGATTTAAGGAACTGGAAAAATAATTTCAAGTCCTGGAAAGGACATCCTTTCCCACCACTATACATGTATGTCAACAACAAAAAAACATAACAAGGCACCAAAAAAGGGGCCACGATTTACAAAATCCAACACTTCATAACATATAAAATAACAAAAACCATCTACAACAAGAACAACACTACACTTCACAATCACAATCGCCCCATGATCGCTTACAAGGCTTGAGATCCCTTTGTTAAGGCTTAATATTCAAACAAATGGGCCCACATTTCAAAACTTCAATTAAAAAACAAAACAAAACCACTTGTTCCCCGCCATGGCATGAAACCCGAACTGTAAGATAACTACTCATGTTATCATTCACTCATGACTAAGCCTATTTGTTTCACAATTTACTGAAAAGTAAATTTCAACAACAAACAAAAATAGGAACCAATGGTAACCCACCATCCTCTTATTGAATAACAGGTACTTCACAATCCATACAAAACTAGTACTTCGAGCAAAGTTAAATTGATACAAAACAGGTACTTCGAGCAAAGTTAAATTGATACAAAACTGGTACTTCACAATACATTTACTTACGAGTTGCGACAAGAAAAAAACGGTGGGGCTGGGTCTCGGTATTCGAGTGTTCTTCTTCTTCTTCCTTCTTCAAGACAGTTTCTTCTACTATTTCTCTCTTTTCGGGTCTTCTCAAACCTGGTCTGTTCCGATTCTTCTTCTTCTCTCTCGTTCGCTTGACTCTTCTTCTTCTTCGTTTTGCTCTGGCGAAAATTCTCTCTGATTTTCAATTTCAATAGGTTAGGGCAAATCGGTAATGATGCCTAATGGGGTTGGGGGTTTTGGGCAATTTGGGGATTTCCCTTTAAAAAGGTTTTAATAATTAAAATCCTCATTAAGGGTATTCTTGGAATTTTAAGTGCCCAAGGGGACACAAATGCAAGAAAAACATTGAGGAGACATTTTAGCTCTTCCAAACTTGAAAGGGGACATTTTCTTCCTTTACCACAAAATTAAATCCGAAACGGGTTAAGGTTCGGGTCTAAAAGAAACCCACACCCACTAAATATTTATAATAATTTAATTTATGTTAATTAATCCTTTATCTATTAAAATCAACAGAAAAGAAGTTGTTTTTCGATTGTTAACAAGAAGACCTCACTCATTAACAGATTAAAAAAAATTGTCTACGTGATCCTGGACAAGGAGCACAAAAAAAAAGAATAAATCAAATATAATCCCAACAGATTGATGAATATAATATTATAATCCCAATAGATTAACGAGAATATGACCAAATAAGTTAGCTAGCTACACGCTGCTGTGAAGATCAGTAGATGCATCACCGGAGGACAAGAGACTTACGGCTGGCAGAAGAAGCGCCACAGATCTAGAGATCTCCACTGTTGAAAATGGAGATCCACAGATCTTCATCGGCGAGCGATGGAGATCGAGACCATCGTCACCCATGACGAGTCTCACAACGACTCCACAAAGAACTAGGTGTTGTGGGACGTGGATGTGGTGGAGATGCCGGAAACTGGGTCGTTTATGGAGTATTTGTCGTCTGTTTCGAGCTTCTCTCCGGTTTCCGATGAGGTTTTGGAGTTTTGGTCGGATGAAGATCCGTGTATCTCCATTGTTGAAATATGTAGATCTGGAAATTCGTTTGACGATGGAGATCCAATGGATCTCTTTAAAAAAAATTAAATATTTTTCATTTTTCTCTTTTTAAAAATATTTTTTAATCTTATTATTTAATATTTTAATTAATATTCTGCTGATGTAGAAAAAATAAAATAAAAAATTTTCTTTTTTAATAATTATTTCATATTCTGTTTTTATTTTTTTGAAGAAAAAATATATTTTTTGTTCTTAATTTGATTTTTATTTAATATTAAAATATGAAAAATATTTGAAAGAAATTTTGGGAAAATAAAAATGTAATAAGGAAAAACTTTTAGGGGTAAAATCGACCTTTTCAGCTTGTATTTTTACTAACAAGGGTAAAATTATACTTATATATATATATATAATTCTAGTTGACTATTAGTAATTTGGTCAATGGACTAAATGATGTATTTTTAAAAAAAAAAAAGGGATTAAAGTTACGTTTAAAAAAAGGGATTAAAGTTGCGTTTAAAAAAGTGACAGTTCATAGGGGAAAACATGTAGGGATTTAGTGAAATTATCCTTTTGGTTTAGATGTAAATTCTTGATAAATATTATTGGTGAATGCTAATTGCGTAGAGCAACTCCAACCAACACACTATACACATCAAAAACACCAATTTAGTGTAAAAATCATTTCCAACCAACACTATGTTACTTGACTTGGATATTTCTGGGATTTAATGTATATACAAAATGCTTTATCGATTTGTGTATTGTTTTTAGCGTCTGAAACAGGGTGGTGTTTTATATTTTAAATGCAAAAAATATATAAAATCCTACATGTAGGATGTTCAATTCATTTATAATTTGAATATACTTCTTTATTTTTAAAAATTAATGATATATACAAAAATAAAAAGAGTCATGTTTGATGACAATGTTTTTATAAACGGTTGCTATATATGAATATGAATTATGATCCTGAAATTTTATTAATTCAAAAAGTTAAAAATAAAAAGAAGTCATTTTTTGTTGTTGTTGTTGTTTGAGATTGAATTCATGTCATATTCCAAAATTTTAATTTGCATCTTGATTTTCACATATTTGTTATAGAATTATAGTATTGGTATAATTTGGAAAGATAACACGTCAGCATAAACAACGTGAATTGCGGGAACAACAAGTGACGTGTCAATGAAGAAGAATTAAAATCAGCAAACCTAAAATGATCAGTAAACAACCCCGCACGATTGATCAAAATCACCTAGATGGCCGGGTTGAGAAATCCTGACCAAGGTAAATAGATTGATCGGGTATAGCAGTTCGATCGGGGATGAATCCCTGGTCAGGGGTGAGCGAGATCTGGTCGGGTCTGGTAGATGATTGGTTAAGCAACATGTGCATAGCGTAAAAATATCCTCAGATGACCTGATATACCTAGAACTCAGAATTCAACACAATCACGACTCAAATACGCAGATAAAGAGTTCAACTCAAATAAGACATCTCGAAGCATATTTTGATAAGGAAACAAACCACCTTATAAGTAGCAGAGTCTCGATCAAGCAGCAAATCTAAGTCATTCAATTCACACAAGATGTAAACAACTCCGATAAGTTAGAAGTTTATTAAACTTGTATCAACTTTTTCCTTATTTGTACTCCGAGAATTAAGGATTATACATGTATAAATAGACCTAGAAAATACCCAACAAAGGGTTAACGAATTATTAGATGCTCAAGAGAGCAAGTAAGGCTGAGTGTGTAATCGTATTATATATAGTGAATTCTTCTCTCGCTGTCACCAGCAACCGTGAATGTTTCCCCACCTTGAGGTTTTACCATGTAAAATCTTTGCTGTTTGATCTAATAATTTCTTATCCAATTGTTAGTTCGATATATTTTGTGTGACGCGTGATCCACATAGTTCGATCCAAAAATCACTGTCAACAATTGACGCTAGAAGAAGGGGGAAGAAACTAACCTCGAAGAACTTGTGAAGCAGCAATATGGCAGACAACAGGGATGGAAGTCGATCCCCACGTGACACTGGTACCCCGCCCGATATCAACGGCTTCGATCCAGTTAACGCCAGTATCGCCGGAGGAAGCTTACCTCCAGTGAATCCAACTTCGATTGGTCAAGCCGCCATAACTTCCACAAACACTCTCCCAGCAATCTCCCCGGATGCATTCCAACAGCTTCAAGAGTCCCTGCGGAGAGTCATCGAGGATGCCGCTAGCCAGGGAATCAACATAACTGCCACCGCAAATTTAACTTTGACATTCCAGTTACACATGCCCGTAGTGGCACGGGATCCCAGAATACTGTCTGAGATAGTAATTCCAACTCTATATGCCCTATAGAAAACTGGTAAAAATAAGGCAAATCCCTACGAAGAGAGGGATTGATCCCAAAAGAATGATGGCCGGCGTGTTACCAGGACCACATAGGGAATGGAGACCAAACCAGCCAGAAAAGAAGGGAGCGCAGCCAGCATGATGACGTCTTAAGAAATCAAGAATGGGAAATGAGTTATGACTGAGGGGATAGATATGATAGACACATGAGGAGATCCCGGTCGCCTTCAACTGTCAAGGAGGAACCCCCAAAGAGGCATAGAGAGATAGCCCCTGCTCCCAGATACAATGTCCGAGATACTCAAATCACATGGCGAGCATCTAGAGACCTCTATGGTATCATCATCCGTCAGAAATATGATGAGCGCGGTGAGCCAGAAGGAGAACACGAAGTTCTACTAACAAGGATAGAAGCGCTAGAACGAAGACAGGGACGAGGAAATTTGCTGATAGGTAATTCTGGAAGTCCGTTTACCGCTTCCATAAGGCAAGCCCATTTTTCAGAAAAATTCAGGATGCCGCATGTGGAACAATTCAAGGCCAACACCGACCCCCAGGAGCATGTCAGGAGATATCAGAGAGCGATGGCACAGTATGATATGATGTCGCGCTCTTATGTAGAATGTTCCCCTAGACATTAGGTGATCAGGGGTCTAGATGGTTCAGTGGCCTTGCGAGCGGGTCGATCGGGAATTTTGAGGAACTAATATAGGCATTCACTAGGCAGTTCATTGGAAACATCCAACGTAGGAAGTCAATATTCGTCCTTTCAACCATGAAACAAAGGAAGAACGAGAAGTTAAAGGACTACCTTACCCGTTTTTCACAGGAAATCTCAGAGGTGCAGGACCCCAATGATGATGCCGTTGTAGCGGCATTCGTCAACAGTTTACAGCATAGCCAATTGTCACTCAGTCTAAGACAAAAGGGCACAACCACTTATGCTAATATGGTGGATGACGTAGGAGGATATGCGATGGCCGAAGAAGAACAGATAGCCTATGAAGGGGAATTGATACATGAAGGCCGACTAGAAGAAAATCCGAAGTCCAAAGACAGCTGCCCGAAGGGAAACCCCAAAGGTGACCAGAAAAGTAATTTTGGGAGAGGTAAGGAAGGTCGCAAGGAAGATAATCAGAAGAACAACAAGACTTATAAGAGGCAGTATACGAACTATACTCTTTTGGCTCAGAGACAGGAAGAAATTCTGAACGTAATTAAAGACCAAGAGGGGGGTTAACGAATCATTAGATATTCAAGAGAGCAAGTAAGGCTGAGTGTGTAATCACATTATTCATAGTGAATTCTTCTCTCGCCGTCGCTGGCAACTGTGGATGTTTCCTCACCTTGAGGTTTTACCACATAAAATCTTTGTTGTTTGATCCGTTTGTTATTTATAATTTCTTATTCAATTGTTAGTTCGATATATTTTGTGTGACACGTGATCCACATAGTTCGATCCAAAAATCACCGTCAATAATTGGCGCTAGAGGGGGTGTGAGATTTTGTGTTGAAGAAACTAACCTCGAAGAACTTGTGAAGCAGCAATATGGTAGACAACGGGGATGGAAGTCGATCCCCACGTGACACTGGCACCTCCCGCGATATCGATGGTTCTAATCCAGTGAACGACAGTATCGCCAGTGGAAGTTTACCTTTGGTGACTCCAACTTCGATTGGTCAAGCTGCCATAACTTCCACAAACACTCTCCCAGCAATCTCATCAGATGCATTCCAACAGATTCAACAGTCCTTGTGGAGAGTCGTCGAAGACACCGCTAGACAGGGAATCAACATAAATGCTACCACGAATTTAACTTTACCATTCCAGTTACACACGCCTATGGTGGCACGTGATCCCAGAATACAGTCTGAGATAGTAATTCCAACTCCAGACGCCTCATAGAAAGCTGGCAAAAATAAGGCAAATCCCTACAAAAAGAGGGATCTGTCCCAGAAGAATGATGGCCGGCTTGGTTACCAGGACCTCAGAGGGAATAGGAACCAAACCAGCCAGAAAAGAAGGGAGCGCAGCCCGCATGACGACCTCATAAGAAGTCAAGAACGGGAAGTGAGTTATGACCAAGGGGACAGATATGACGGGCATAGGAGGAGGTCTCGATCGCCTTCAACTGATAAGGAGGAACCCCCAAGGAGGCATAGAGAGAAGAGCCCCGCTCCCAGATACAATGTTCGAGATACTCAAATTACATGGCAAACATCTAGAGACCCATATGGTATCATCATCCGTAGAAATTTGATGAGCGAGGTGAGCAAGAAGGAGAGCACAAAATTCTACTAAGAAGGATAGAAGCGCTGGAACGGAGACATGGACGAGGGAATTTGCTGATAGGCAACTCCGGAAGTCCGTTTACCGCTTCCATAAGGCAAGCCCATTTTTCGGAAAAATTCAGGATGCCGCATGTGGAACAATTCAAGGCCAACACCGACTCCTATGAGCATGTAAGGAGATATCAGAGCGCAATGGCCCAGTATGATTATGATGACGCGCTCTTATGTAGAATGTTCCCCCAGACATTAGGTGATATAGGGTCTAGATGGTTCGGTGGTCTTGCGAGCGGGTCGATCAAGAATTTCGAGGAACTAATACAGGCCTTCACTAGGCAGTTCAAGGGAAACATCCAACGCAGGAAGTCAATATCCATCCTTTCAACCATGAAACAAAGAAAGGACAATAAGTTAAAAGACTACCTTGCCCGCTTTTCACAGGAAGTCTCAGAGGTGCAGGACCCCAATGATGATGCGGCATTCGTCAACAGTTTGCAGCATAGCCAATTGTCACTCAATCTAAGACAAAATGGCCCAACCACTTATGCTAATATGGTGGATGACGTATGAGGATATGCGATGGCCGAAGAAGAACAGATAGCCCATGGAAGGGAATTGATACATGGAGGCCGACCAGGAGAAAACCCAAAGTCCAAAGATAGCGGCCCAAAGGGAAACACCAAAGGTGACCAGAAAAGTAATTCTGTGAGAGGTAAGGAAGGTCGCAAGGAAGATGATCAAAAGAGCAACAAGACTTATAAGAGGCAGTATACGAATTATACTCCTTTGGCTCAGAAACAGGAAGAGATTCTGATCATAATTGAAGATAAGAGTTTATATAAGAAACCTCCAAAACAGTCTAGTTTTGCTCGAAGAGATACTTCTAAATACTGCCGTTTTCATCGAGAAAATGGCCATGAAACTTCTAAATGATACCAGCTGATGGACTACATTGAAAAGTTGATTAGAGAAGGACACCTGAAAGACGTAGTTCTCAGAGGAAATGATAATCGGTCGAACGACCCCCCCCCCCAAACCTGACCAGAATAAGAAAGAGAGTCCAAGGGGAAGTTCAGATGCCGGGGCTATCATCACTATTTTTGGCGGACCGTGCACGGGAAAAAGTAACAGGGAAAGAATGTCTGAAGTCCGTGAAGCGATAGACGGCCAAAGAAACTTGGAAGTGAACTCAATAAGCCCCGACTAGAAGAAGCTCAAGCAAAGTTGGGACCCAATCATTTTCTCTGAAGCTGATGCTCATGGATTGGAAGTTAAACCGAATGATGCAATTGTTGTTTCAGTTCCTATCGGTCATCGGGAAGTGAGAAGAGTGTTGATCGACAATGGAAGCTCAACAGATATTCTGAGTGCCAGGGTATTTGATCAGTTAGGGCTCCAAAGAAAAGATTTGCAACCATTAGCAATTCCTCTTAGACGGTTCGGGGGAGCCGAAGTGAGGTCATTGGACACAGTCAAGTTACCAGTCAAAGTAGGAAATTTTCCGTGTCAAAAAGTAGTGTTGCTTGACTTCGTGGTTGTTGACACTGAGAATTGGCCATATAATGCTTTATTGGGAAGACCATTCTTAAACAAAACAAAGGCAATTACGGTAACTTACACCATGATCGTTAAGTTCCCAACAGAGGCCGGAGTCGAAGTACCGAAAGGGTCCCAGGAATGGGCGAGAAAAGCTAACATGGCTGTCTATAGAGAAAGAGCCGAGCCAGAAGTAATGCAGATAGAATCCGCCGAACAGAGAAAGAACTCAAAAGATGATGAAGGAGAGGAGAAGGCTGAAACGCCAACTCAGTTTGACTTGGGTCCAAGAGAATCATGTCCAAAAGGTAAAGAAAGTCGGGAAGAATAGCCAACTATAGAAGTTATAGTGGATGACAGAAACCCAGAAACCCTAGACAAACGGTTAAGCTGGGATCACAGCTAACCGAACAAGTACATGATCAACTGATCAATCTATTGAAAAAGTACAGGGACGTGTTCACCTGGAAACACGAAGACATGCCGGGAATCAATGCCAAGATAATTTCCCATGCTCTGACTGTTGATCCCGCTCACAGACCAGTGATACAGAAAAGTCAAAAATTTAACCCTGAAATGAGCAAAGCGATTAAAGAAGAAGTCCAGAAATTATTGGCTGCAAGGTCAATCAGGGAAGTTCAGTATCCCGAATGGGTCGCCAATGTAGTTCTCGTAAAAAATAAGAATGGGCAGTGGAGGATGTGTATAGACTTTACAGACTTGAACAAAGCATGCCAAAAAGATAGTTTCCCTCTGCCCCGAATATATCAGTTGGTCGATGCAACTGCGGGCCATGAACTACTGAGCTTCATGGATGCATATTCAGGGTACAATCAGATCAGGATGTTCGGCCCAGATGAAGAAAAAACTGCTTTTATAACAGATCAAGGGCTTTATTGCTACAAAGTGATGCCTTTTGGTCTCAAAAATGCCGGTGCGACTTAGCAAAGATTGGTAAACAAGATGTTTGCCCGACAGATCGGCAGAAACATGGAAGTCTACATATAAGACATGTTAACCAAAAGTGTCACAGCAAATAAATACACTGTAGACCTGAAAGAAACATTCCAAGTATTAAGAAGATACGGGATGAAACTCAACCCGAACAAGTGTGTATTGTTGGAACCTAGGGTTACAGATTGCGCAGCGGAAGGGTTTAAAATTTATTTTATGCAATCATTAAACTAACTCATTTGTACAGTAATAATCAAATGCAATAATAAAGTGAAGAAACTTTTTCATACCTACGTAGGAGGCTCCTTCACTTTGATACGAACTGCTCCTGATTTGAACCACGTGATCTTCCTCGCTATCTCCCGGAACTGGTAACAGCGTGTGGGCGCGTCACGATATTCAGGACCTGTATGGAGGAAGAAGAGAAGAACACACACACACAAAAACAAAACCTTAGAAGTGCAGCACTTGTTGTTCTCACCGCACCCTAACTTTTTTTTCTCTTTTTGTTTGTTTTTTTTGTTTGCTGTGTTACGATCACTATTTCTCTTCTCTTTTTCAAGTAATCTTATTACTTTTCTTTTTTTTTATTCGGTTATACTTTTCAATTAAAAAATATATATCTCATATATATCCAAAAACAAACCGAAGATCTATATTTGATTTTTAAAAACTTTACA
This sequence comes from Dipteronia sinensis, assembly GCA_033220585.1. NCBI lineage: Eukaryota > Viridiplantae > Streptophyta > Magnoliopsida > Sapindales > Sapindaceae > Dipteronia > Dipteronia sinensis. The sequence continues at coordinate 5,556,572 of CM065639.1, read as the reverse complement.
AAAGATATCTCATATCTTTTTTTAAAAATAATTAAATATTTATTTTTGAATTCAAACATTTTAAATTCAATTTCAAATATTTAATTAAATAAAATAAAATAATCATATTATCTTATTTTATTCAAAATCAAATATGAACTAACACCCTCCATTTAGTGATTAACAACATAATTAAATAATCTTATTATTTAATTTATTTAATCACCATTATTCATTAATTAAATAATCTCATTATTCAATTAATTCCCGAATAAATACGTGTCACTTTCGTAACACAATTAATTGGACAATCCAATTAATTAACCGTGACCCTTGTTACCTAAATCGATCGGGCTAGCAAGGGGATCTAATGGACCTACAGTATTTTGAGCTCCAATAATCCTTAGAAATTATTAATTAAACTCTGTAATTAATATTTCATGATTACTAACTTCGGTGTTATTCCACTAAAAACCCGAAGCTGCACTCTCTCAACTGTAGACGTTTTTACACAAACCAATAACTCTCGGTGTCCATCGATATAGCTATTAGATATGGTATAATCCTCCACAAGTAGTTCATAATTAGAGCTGGGTCATAATGTCCGTTATACCCCTCTAATCATATCTTTCCATTAAGTACCATTGATTCTCTAATGAACAATAAATCATACATTCCTTACGGAATTAGGAGAGCGCTCATATTGTTCAAACCCCGAATCAACCCTTAAGGGAACTACCATCTACTTCTCACAAGAAGGAGTGGATTCCACTATTGTGTACAAACCTTCCCAGCCACAAGCCAAACCGCGATCCCAACATACGGAGTATATTGATCGGGAATGCAACTCCGACCTCACCCATGGTATATCAAAGACCACGATCTAACCTGAAGGAGTCGATAAGACACTCAGGATTAAGATCACCCACATATAGCCATCATTAGTTGATATATATGAATCTCATCGTTAAACGGATCTTAGTGAGAGATTCATATAGATCATGACCCAGTCCTATATGATCACATCATACAAGGTGCCTCCATTCTCATATCTACATATGAATGATCCAGGATAGGATCACCGTACACTACGAAATGGACCGCAGCTGTAGATTAACCACAAATAAAGTACCTAGCTTTATTTGCTATCTAGGGACTCTTTAGATTTCTCGTTTCAAACTGAATCCATCTATATATGACACTCATATACTCAATTCGAAATTACATCCGGCAATTTTGGATGTTAAGTGCATATGTTATATAAAGTATGAAACAAAATGAATGAATCTACTACTTCTTTTGTTTATGTTCAAATTATATTTACATATTACAAGCTTTAAGGCAAAAACCCCAACATGTATTTGGGGTACCATCGGGAAATTTTCTCAGTTTTCAAGTGCACCAAAGGGGGATCGAAGCAAACCCTGAAAAAATAAGAGCCCTGGAGGAGATGAGGTCCCTGGTAACCCTAAAAGACATCAAAAGGTTAACGGGATGTTTAGCATCGTTAAATCGGTTCATTAGCAAGTCAACCGATAAATGTTTGTCATTCTTCAAAGCAATAAGAAAAGGAAAAGGTGTATAATGGAGTGAGGAGTATGAACAAGCATTCTAGAAAATCAAAGAATACCTAGGCAAGGCCCCGATCCTCTCAAAGCCCCTGGAAGGAGAAACTCTGTAATTATATCTGTCGGTCACAACCGTAGCCATAAGATCGGTACTCGTCAGATTAGATGAAGGGGTGCAGAAACCAGCATATTATACTAGCAAGACTCTGTTACCAGCTGAAACAAGATACTCGGCAGCCGAAGAGATGGCATTTGCACTTGTAACGGCAGTAAGAAAACTTAGACCTTATTTTTCAGGCTCACAAAATTGAGGTCTATACAGATTGTCCGTTAAAACAGATTTTATCCAAGCCAGAGGTATCAGGAAGACTTACAAAATGGGCGGTGGAGCTTAGCGAGTTTGATATTACTTACTTACCTAGGGCCGCAATAAAAGGCCAGGCGGTGGCAGACCTAATTACTGAGTTCACTGAGCCACACAGTGAAGTGATCAGGAGTTTAGAAGAAAAAGAAAGAAAAGTCTTCAATTGGAAGTTGCACGTTGATGGTTCGTCAAACACGCACTGCAGCGGGGCAGGTATAGTGATATCAACCTCAGAAAATGATCAAGTGGAATGCGCCTTGCGATTTGACTTTAGAGCTACCAACAACATGGCCGAGTATGAGGCGTTGCTGGCTGGACTCTGAATATGCACAGCATTATGAGCGGACGAAGTAGAAATATTCAGTGATTCACAAGTCGTGGTCAACCAAATCCTAGATGAATACCAAGCAAAAGATCCTAACATGGTGGCATACTTTGAGATAGCAAAGACACTTTTGGGGAGATTCAAAAATCATAGAATCATTCAGATCCTAAGAGAGAAGAATGAGAAAGCTGACGCACTATCAAAATTGGCATCATGAACCACTAATATCTGCTCCAGATGATTCCAGTGGCTCATCTTGAAAAGCCCAACATCAAGAAAGAAGAAAATCTGATAGTAGAAACGGTGGAGAAGGGGTCAGTCACTTGGGCCACCTCGATCATCGAATACCTAGAAGATGGCACGCTCCCAGAAGATGCAGTTGAAGCAAAACGAGTCAGATATAGGGCCGCTCAGTACTCAATAATAGGCAATGAACTTTATAGAAGGGGATTTTCGAAGACCCTACAAAGATGTGTTAGCCAAGAAGAAGAAGATAAGATCTTGGCCAGCATACACAGTGGTGTGTGTGGAAACCACACCGGGGGTAAAAGTTTTGCCCATAAAACCCTTAGACAGGGCTTTTATTGGCCAACCCTATTTCAGGATACTAAATTGGTGGCTGAGAAATGTGGTACTTGTCAAAGAATCGCAAACGATATTAGGCAACCACCTGAAACTTTGAAGAATCTAACCTCACCCTGGCCATTTGCAATATAGGGATTAGATATGATCGGCCCCATGCCGACAGCAACTAAAGGAGGTGCCAAGCATGCCATTGTGGCGGTTGATTATTTCATAAAATGGGCAGAAGCGGAGGCATTAGTACACATAACCGAGGCTAATACCACTAGCTTCGTAAAGAAGAACATTATCTATCGATTTGGGATTCCGGATACAATTGTCACTGACAATGGGATCCAATTCTATAGCGATAATTTTAAGGATATGTGCCGAATGTACCACATAAAGAATTATTATGCCACACCAGCTCATCCTCAGACCGAAGCCATCAATAAGATCATCAAGCACACCTTGAAGGCCAAGCTTGACGGAAAGAAAGGAAATTGGGCAGACAAGTTGCATGAAGTACTTTGGGCATACCGAACAACTGAAAGGACTGCAACATGAGAAACACCTTACTCCCTAGGGTTCGGAACCAAAGCAGTCATCCCGGTCGAAATAATTCATACCTCCCCTCGAGTTCATCTATATCAGACCGACTCCAATATAATGATCTTAGAATATAGCCTAGATGAGTTGGAAGAAAAAAGGGACACTGCAAGGGTAAGAAATGCGGCTGACCAACAAAGAATTGCAAGATATTACAACTCGCACGTCCGGATCAGAAAATTCCAACTCGGAGATCTGGTTCTTAGAAGGGTATTTCCAAACATAATGGATAAGTCGGCCGGATCATTAGCAGATAAATGGGAAGGGCCTTACCAGGTAGCCGGATCAGCTGGGCATGGAGCATATCGCCTTGTCCGGTCAGAAGAAGGATAGTTACCCAGACCATGCAACGCTCAACACCAGAAGATATTCTACCCTTAAGCAGTCTTCTCGTTTTTTCTTTTGTTATTTTCTTTTCAGAATTTTTAGATGTTTTGAGTAGGTATAGATCTTATTCATGCCTAATCATGTGTTTCTCTTTATAGTTTTAAAGAAATCAATAAAAAATCCTTCAACGGGAACTGGGTTCAAGGAAGGTGTTTTAGTATTGCTTTCATTAATAAAAGCAAATCCCGATAAACTTAAAACAGGCTCTCGGGAGGTTCAGTGATGGAACCAAAAGCATATGTCGCAAAGACAATGCACGTTCATCGAAACTAACTAGGTGCATCAGAAGCACTGTTAGAGCGCCTTCAGGAGATCAGATACCTGATGGGATGCGCAAAAAGTTAGGTGAGATAATCAAGATCTCGCATCTGAACGCAGTTAATAAAGATACTTGGCTAAAATAAGATGGGATAATGAGATCATGAAAAACCTTACGCCAGCGAATCTTGAGTAACAGACTATTGGGAGACGTCCTGGTGACTTAGTTACCAGATAAAAAATAAGAGTCTATAACTAGATACTATAAAAATGGCCCATCAAACGAACACCATTTGAACAGATAACTGAATTTCAGCAAGCGACCAAAAGGACAACCAGACATGTCAAAAATGATTTTAACCAAGTTCGGTCAGTCATATGATATAGCTGGTCGGGTTAACAATCAATCAAATTCGATCAGTTCAATCACAATTGGTTATAAAAATAACTAACCTAGAAGTGACAACCAGCAAAGAAAATTGATCGAAATAAAGAACATCATATAAGTAAATTTCAGATCGGTATCATTAAATGAATAAATCAATTGTTCATACAATGCTACGAAGAATTTACAAAACGTATGATAAAAAGGAAAAGAAGTCATCAAGCATCTGAAGGTCTTGAAGTACTGCCAGGTCCCGAGGTGCCAGGGTTTTTGCTTTCCTCTTCATAACCCTTGGTAAGATCTTCAAAATCTGGCCAGCATATGTCATCTTTGGGATCTTCAACTATAAAAGGAGAATAGTCGGTCTCGGGTAAAAGTCCAGCATCGATACCCTTAGATGTTGCTCCATTTTCTCCGACCGCATGAAAAACTACTAGGGAAGATTTGGAGGGAAGCTCTAGATGCATCTTATGGGGTTCTTTCCCAATAGACTTGCAATAAGTTCTCTACCTTATCCTTTGATTCTTTATTGCGCTAAGAGACTCAGCCTTATGCTTTTTGATCGATCGATCCTATTTACGGCGAGCCTTTTCAGTAGACCTTTCCTTACCCCCGAAGAATACCCGAACAGTGATAAGGCCACGTTCGAACTCCCTCAGCATAACCGCCTCAAAAGCAGGGGACTTCTTATAGTGATCGACGCTTTGAACCTCAAAGGCTAATCTAGCCTCTTGAGAAAGAACCTCCATGCTGTTCTTTTGTTGATTAAGGTCTTCAACCAATCTTTCGTATCGAAGCTTAGCCTCATCAGAACCTAGTTGAGCTTCAAGCATAAATTGTTGAGAAGCTGCTTAAATTTCTTTAGCAATCCGAGCTTCAGGTTCTTGATCAAGAACAGCTTGTTCGGACAAGACGACTCGTTGCTCTTACTCAGCACATATCCGTCTAGCTTCAGCTAAATCTGCTTCATGTTGAATATTTTTCTTAGTAAATTCAGAGATATTATCTGAAGCCGTACTGGCTCGGGTCTCAGTGGCAGTCACAACTTCTTTCAAAGCAGTTTCAATCAGGTCATGTTGCCTCAGCTTCTCTTTATAAGACTCCTTAAGTTTCAATCCGTCAGTCGAGGCAGAACTGATAGCTTTCTTTCCCCTTTCAAGCTCATTTTTCAATCGAGAGATTTCAATGGCCTGTTTCCTCTGAGTTATCATAGCTCTGGCCACCTTTTCCACGGCCTATTAAATGAAGAAAGTCAGGGCATTATAACTTAGATAGATAAGGAATAAAAGATACCAAGTAAAGAATACATACATAAACACCATTGTTATAGATGGCACGGACTCGATCTGTATCAGTGGTGCTCCTGAAGTCGGTCCAATAACCGTCACCGACATACCCTCTTCCAACAGACATGGATTTTAACATGTCAAGAGGGTCGACCGACATCTCCTCTAGGTCTGGGATACCGACCGTGTCAGTAGGATTCACAATTTCCAAGCCTTGATATTGGAGATCAGTTTGGGCTGGATTGGGAACTAGAGTAGATTCAACAGCAACCGTTGGGGAAGTAGCTGCAGTCCGCCCTTGATCAGTAGATTTGGGTGAACTTGCCTTATTTCCACCTGCGAGAGAAGCCTCGAAAACATCAGGTGCAGGATCAGAAGAGGGAAGACCAGTTTGTGCCTTCTTAAGTCCAGCTTGTTTCCTATCGGAATCTGAGTCGGTGAAGACTATCTGTCGTGTGACCGAGAATTTGATCGGCACCTTGTCAATGTGATGGGCCAAAAGATCAGAAGAAGCTTGATTATCTACTAGTGTTTGGTCAGATAACAGGCTGGTAGAGGGAGCCGGTGCCTGATCATTCCCTTTCTTCGATCAGTGCTCTAGGCGGATCAGATCACTTAGTGAGTCCCAATCCTCATCATCTCCTTTAATAATGATCGGTTTGATTCCAGTATGATGGGCTTCTAACTTCTCTGCCAAGTCAATTTCCTTCATTTTACGGGCAGCATCAGGAGCAGAAGAACCCGCGGTGGTTTTGGCCATTTTGCTAACAGAATATTTTTCAGAAAGCTTAGTTAAGCGGCGACCAACTTTCTCTTTGATGATTTTCCTTTTCGAGCCTTTAGAAGACCCATTTTGTTCACCAACTGGATCGGAAGATTTTTTCACTGCTTCCCGATCAGAGGCTTCCGGAAACACATTAGGGTCAGGCTCATATTAATGTTCCACCATAACTTGCTGAGGATGAGCAATTCCCTGAGCTAGTTGGACAGAAGACTCAGCGCGACTAACCTTGTCGAGATTTTTAATTTTTCAGCCTGCTCGTCAGCCACAATATCCACCTCGAATACTTTTTCAGGAAAAAAAGAGAGGAAAAAAGGTCAGAACAAACACAATTCGATCTAAATAACAAAATTGAAAAAGATAAAACTTACAGCGTTTGCGCCGACTCGAGATTAGGGGAAATAACCCCAGATCAATAACCCCAGATCCAGAAGATCTTTTTCAACAAACAGAATACGCCGATCCCTGGTTTCCCATGATGTTTAAGCAGCCTCAATAACATTCCTAGCTTGATCTTCGTTTAACAAGGCAGCTGTTCTATTCCATTGCTCAGGACTATAAAAATGCCTGGGGACACTATTCCTGGACAACTCTTGATGAGGATCGGCAACCACTATTTCGCCCCAGTCTCCCTGAACAAAAAACCAAGTATTTTTCCAATACTTATTAGAAGTAGGGAACCTCTACATGAAACCTTTATGATCCTTACTGGAAGGGGGAGTCGGTTTTTACTTATATCCTTCAGGGATCCAGTAATTGATCGTGCCAGATTGAAGATAGAAGGTACCCCCGTTATCCGATCGATTCAGGGTGTAGAAGTTTCGAATCTCCTGTGGGGTTGGGGGGTAGTTAGCACCGATCTATTTCCAGAGATACCATAGGCTCATTAGCACTCAGTAAGAATTTGGGGAAAGCTGAGCATGAGCAATCCCGGCTTCAGCCAAGAACCGAGCAATGAAGGGCTGAAGAGGTAATGTAACCCCGGATGTAAGCATTGCCCCATAAAAGGCTACTGCACCCCGGGGAGGGTTCCATATTGCATGTTGGCCGCTCAAACAAAGTTCAACAGATCGAGGGATGACAAAACGATCGACATATTTTGCTAACTCAGATGCTTTTACCATGTTTACTTCTGAGTCGAAAGCACTGGGGTGATCGGTGGAAAATTTAAACAGTGAAGATCGACGTCACTTGAGAACTTCCTCCATCTTCAACAGTTGAGATGGGATTTTTAGATCCACTGGGGTGAATCTTTTGAACTTGGCCTGCTTCCCCGACCAGATCCAGTTGCTTTTGACATATCTGGGCATGTATTTAGAGAAGAAACAATAGGGTTAATAATATTAGAATCAAAAGAAGAGGGTTGGAATTCAGGGAGAGCCATGGAATAATTGACATTAAGAACTGTGGGTTGAACCGGACGAGAGAAATCTTGAAAATATCCCCCTAAGATAGATTCAACCCTGGCAATATTCTCTTTATCGCCTATCTCAATATAATGTATCAAGAGTTCTACATAATGATGACGAGTTGCAGAATCCATACCTGGTGATTAACGTAAGACGAAGATCTGATTTGAAGTCGAAGAGTTATGAGCAAAACCTTTGAAGTAGAAAGAAAAATTTAGAAGATAAAGAAGTTGTATAAATTGAGAAGTCAAATTGTGTGAGAGGGAAGGTAGAAGGATTTTGAAAATATATATAGGCAAGGATGATGTCACATGAGAGTGGTGGTTAGTACGCGAATCCCGAAGATCATGCGCCGTTTGAAATTTGAATCGCCGCCGTCAATTGCGTCATTCGCGTCAAGTCATATAGGCAAATCAAATGTTTGTGGCTGAAATCAAAAGATAGCCGTTTGGCATTAATGAGTATATGACAAAATGCTCCTAAGATTAAACATGTCTCGCCGAGCGACCTATCTTCGTTTAGTGAGATGCTCGCCTTGAATGTTTAAGGGGGTATTGTTATTGGTATAATTTGGAAAGATAACATGTCATCATAAACAACGTGAATTGCGGGAACAACAAGTGATGTGTCAACGAAGAAGAATTAAAATCATCCAACCTAAAATGATCAGTAAACAACCCCGCACGATTGATCAAAATCACCTAGATGGCCGGGTTGAGAAATCCTGACCAAGGTAAATAGATTGATCGGGTATAGCAGTTCGATCGGGGATGAATCCCTGGTCAGGGGTGAGCGAGATCTGGTCGGGTCTGGTAGATGATTGGTTAAGCAACATGTGCACAGCGTAAAAATATCCTCAGATGACCTGATATACCTAGAACTCAGAATTCAACACAATCACGACTCAAATATGCAGATAAAGAGTTCAACTCAAATAAGACATCTCGAAGCATATTTTGATAAGGAAACAAACCACCTTATAAGTAGCAGAGTCTCAATCAAGCAGCAAATCTAAGCCATTCAATTCACACAAGATGTAAACAACCCCGATAAGTCAGAAGTTTATTAAACATGTATAACCTTTTTCCTTATTTGTACTCCGAGAATTAAGGATTATACATGTATAAATAGACCTAGAAAATACCCAACAAATGGTTAACAAATTATTAGATACTCAAGAGAGCAAGTAAGGCTGAGTGTGTAATCGTATTATACATATTGAATTCTTCTCTCGCCGTCACCGTCAACCGTGGATGTTTCCTCACCTTGAGGTTTTACCATGTAAAATCTTTGTTGTTTGATCTGTTTGTTATTTATAATTTCTTATCCAATTGTTAGTTCGATATATTTTGTGTGATGCGTGATCCACATAGTTCGATCCAAAAATCACCAACAAATCACATACAATGATTCTTCCAAATCCTACCACGAAATATTTAATGTGATAATATATGTATATAAGTCTTTTTTTTCCATCTCGCAACCTTTTATTATGCTGATTGGGCCACCAACATAGATTATAGAAAGTCCACAACCGGTTTTGTGCCAATAATTTATTTTTGTGTTCACACATGGCATGTCATTGTTTTAGGGTAAAAATACCCTAGAAACCATTAAATTTGACTAACGGTTGACTAATTAAGAGACCAAATTGATGGATTTCGTAAAACATAGGGTAAACTTAATGATCAACCCTAGTCAAATCCTAATGTTAGGGGAGGTAAATGTCAATTTTGGATAAAATCATTTTTGGGTGTAAAAAGACAAACCTCATAAAGGCAATTTGCTCTAAAAACATATATAGTGAACACATCTATCATCTATGTGAAGCATATTGATTGATGAATTTCTACAGAATAATAGATAAAAAAAAATCGAGTACATGTCATTTTTATACAATTACTATGTGTAATGACATAAATACCCCTACACAGGTTAAATGACAAGCAAATGGATCATTTTGATATATCTCGGAAAAGTTGAGGATTCAAAGAGCTAATAAGCATTCTCGTATACATTGAGTAAATCGGTAATATTTCTTGAAAATTGAGGGACAAAATTGTAAATTCCCCTTGTAATTATTTATTAATTAATTATATTTTTAATATTTATCAATTTTCTTCATAAATAAAAATAACTTATGTTCTCCTACCAATGACGAAAGCTTTCAAAAAAAAATACATGGTCCCGAATTAATATATATTATCAAAAAAAAAAAACTTACGTACTGCCTACTTTTTTTTACTAAAACAAATTAAGTCATACTTGCAAATGTTTTGTTTTTTTTTCTTGAAAAACATACTTTCAAATTGTTAACCGAAAAATTGCAAGGGGGTGGATTTTCAATTAACACTTTTAAACCGCGACCTGGTAGGTCACAGTTGGAGATGTACCAGATGGTATCGGTAGATTCCTGATATGAACAACTCGGTGTTAATAAAAAATAGGACGCAATATATAACAATTCTTTTATACTCTCTCTAGGAGGATTTCTTTATTAATAATACAGAATGGTACATGATATAGTAATAAAATGGTGGTGTAGAGGGAGTTCGGGCAAAGTATTTTTGACACTGTAGGCGATGGCGAACTCCAGCTAGTCGATAAGTAGAATTTGGCTCAATAGGTGATGGTGTCTGTATTTTCTTATGGAAAAGTGGATAGGTCACAGTTGGAAAGGTACCACCAGGTACCAGTAGATTCCTGATATGAACAAATCGGTGTTAATAAAAAATATGATGCAATATATAACAATTCTTTTATACTCTCTATAGCTAGGAGGATTTCTTTATTAATAATACAGGATGGTACATGATATAGTAATACAATGGTGGTGTAGAGGGAGTTCGAGCAATGTATTTTTGACACTGTAGGCGATGGCAAATTCGAGCTAGTCGATAAGTAGAATTTGGCTCAATAGGTGATGGTGTCTGTATTTTTTTGTGCAAAGTGGATCCTTGTCTTTTGTTTTTCTGTCTTTTTTATAGGTTCCAATTCTTGCAGTCCATCCCGATAATTCGGTCAATCAATTAGCAATCAATGGAACACTGATTTGGCTTTGATGGTGGCAATATTTAAGCGTGGGAATTGTCCCCATAATCAAGTAGATTGCTTCCATTTCGGTAGGATTGATTGGTTGACTATCTCCATTAACGGCTTCGCGGATGGCGGAAAAAATGTCAACTTTCTATTTTCTCCTGTTTGAGGTGCTATGCTTTTACACGTTCCTTTTCCCAAGACATGATTTCTCCTTCCTTGCTAACGCCCTCTAGGCTAGGTAGACGGGAGGTACTTGGTGGACCAGTCCGGGACAGGTACCATGGTACTTGGGTATCGAAGTACCATGGACGACAAGACCAACCTCGACTCCTCTCTTGAGTACGAAGGAGATCCTGTGAGCTACTCATTGTATTATCTGGATACATGAATTTCTACTAAAAAGTTATAGAAAATGCATGCTTTTATACATAAGATTTTTTTTTTACACAATAATTGCATAACTGCTAAACTTTTATTGCATATTCTTTTTTTTTTGAAACTGCAGCATATACAAAACCGACCGGCCAAAAACCGACCGGCCAACATACAAAACCGACCAGTCAAACTGACCAGGAGACATAAAACCGACCAACCCAAAAACCGACCAGTCCAAAAACCTACCAGTCTCAAAACCAGACTAATGTAAAACCGACCAGTCCAAAACCGACCAGTTATCTCAAAATATATACAGTACATGAGACAATAAAAAATGAATGATTCTTCTATTTCATAATGTCATCGAGTGACCCACCTCAAAACTGAAGAGTCTGCACAAATCAAGCAGCTACCTGGAAAAATATTTTAAAAGTAAAAGGATGAGCACTAATCGCCCAGTGAGTGAATGAAAACTTTTAAAAATAACATGTAAGTTTTTCTTCTACACGACCTTTCTCAATGAGCATCAAAGATACATTCTAGATATCACTTTTAACGTAATTGAGTAGTTGAGAATAATATATCTACGAATGCATTCAATAAACTGATATACAAATCTTTCTGATCAAAACAATATAAATTATAAAATCTCAATCTGCACCAAATTAGTACCCAGGGATAATCTTCTATACGTATGCCGAACAACTTCGTGCATACGCAGAGCTGGGAATAACATCTGTCATACACGTGCAGAGCGACTCTGACTCAATAACATCTGTTATACACGTGCAGAGCGACTCATCTGACATACACATGTGTAGAACGGTCCCAAAAGCCAACAATAATAATAACTGGGGAAGGGTACAGATATGGTGCTTTCATGAAATCAATCATAATCTCTTCTCAACATTTAACAAAAGTAATATATCTAGTATTTCTGATTTACTAATATAAGCATATAAACATACTTTCAGTTCTCTGTATCAACGCAATAATCATCAAAGAAATCAAACACTTAAAATGATTTCCAGGCAAACAATTCTTAAAACACAAAACTAGAAAACATTTGAGTAAAGAATAAAACTGAAAACTTTTTCACTCACAACTTAGACTTTTAAGCTCTAATTCGGACCAAGTATGTTGGGTTCCCCTGCTTCGTCTGCTTCCCCTAACAATTACACAAGAACCCAATTAGAATCTGTGAAATCAAAGAAGAATTCAACCCAAAATTTGAAAATATCAGAAGAAACTCCACTGACTTATTTTCCCCTTTCTTGCTTCTCTTCTCTTCTCTTCTATTCGATTCTTTTTTTTTCTAACTCTGATCCCCATTTTATTCCTTTCTTGTTCTTATCTCTTGCCTACAATCACATGCAATTTCTTCTTGCTGCCCAAGCAAACAGCTGCGTGGTCTTCATGCAGAGACAGTTGCTCTTTCTCAAATGTTCTCACTTTTTTTTAATAAACCGGGCCCCTCAAATTTGGGCCTTTATTGGGCCAAAAACAAAATAGTTGGGCCTTACAATGGACCTCGGTACCGGTGCTCTTAGGTACCAGGGAACCGGTGTGCTGCGATATCAAGGCTCTCCAGACCGTGATATCAGCGTCTTTCAATACCGGGGAACCAGGGTGACCCAGACCCCGGTCCTGTTCACACATGGTCGCTGTTGGTGTGCCAATCCCGGTTCTTTCATGGGGTGGCCCGATGCTCTCTATAGCGTCCTTCTACTCCAAACAGTTTTGTTAGAGAGGGAAAATCCTTTTTTGGACCCCTGCCTTTTTAAACGGTTAACAAAAACATTAATCTAATTAATTAAAACTTAAAACTATTATTTTTTTATTCAACAAATACGTATATATATATATTTAAAGTAATACTATACAACACAAATAATTAACCCAAATGATGTGGCAAGTGAGTTGTTATCACCACACATAATATGAGATGATGTGGTTAATGAAAAAATCACTTGTCATATCATTTAAGTTGAAATTTGGGTTAAATTTTTGGATTGTCTAGTATTAGTGATATATTTATGGAAAATTGCACTAATCCTTTAACTTGAAATGAGTAGAAATTTTTTTTGATCTCAAGTTTCATTTAAGTTTTAAAATTTTACAATAATTTAATTAACATAAATTAAATTATTATAAATGTTTAGTGGGTTCATGGGTCTGGGTGTCGGTTTCTTTGAAACCCAAACCCTAACCCTAACCCGTTTCAGGTTTAATTTTTGCACCCAAACCTATTACAGGTTTTTATTTGTATAATCCAAACCGATCGTAAAGAATTGGGTTCATATGGGTGCCCACGAATGCAGATCATATTGCCATCTCTAATTGGGTTCAAGTTGAGGGCTCAGATGGGCGGCCTCAGATATATAATTGATTGGAAGAGTTGAATCCTCAGATATATAATTGCACGGCAAGAGAGTGAAGTCAAGAGATCATTATTTCAAGAGTAACGCTAGTAATTTCCCCTAATGTTTCTGGAAGTTTTATTTAAATCCAATTTAGTTCATAAAAATCAATTCGCTTTTTACTTTTTGGGTGCTTCTTTATGTTGACTACTTTTGCTTCAATTTCGGCTCGTTTCACTTCACACACTCTGACACGTATGATTCCAAATCCTACCACGAAATATTTAATGTTATGATATATGGATATAACTTTAAAATAAAAAAAAAAATCCTTTCACCTGATTTTTTTTTTTAAATAATACAATGATTTGAGGTTTAGGGAGGATGATATAACTCGAACCCAAAACCTCTTGGTATAAATGTGATAAATAATTGTTTGTTTAAAAAAAATGATAAATAATGATTTATAAATTGTTTTGCTTTTACCAAAAACAAAATAGAATTGAAGGTTTACCAATGGTATTGAAAGTGACAATATGATTAATGTTTTTTTAAAAGAAAAAATTGTTTATCACAAGTAATAGGTTAAAAGAAATAGATTTGTATAGTATAAAATTATGGACGAAATGAGGTTGGTCAGATGGTAAACCTCTTACATCTGCACCACGAGGATACTTGTTCGAGTCCTCCCCCTTTCAAAAAAAAAAAACCAATAGTATAATACTTAAAAAATATATAATATAAAATTATAATAAATTTGGAAATATGTTATCTTTAGATGGATAATCTTGAAAGAAAATATATTAAATGCAATTTAGTGATTTGAAATTAAGTTAAAAGTTAGGAATTGTTAATTTTTATTTTAAGTTGTTTGACTACTTAAAAAAATAAACAAAACAACATAAGAATTCCAATTCAGACCTATTAAATTTTAGAGAAAAAAACAAACGACTTGTACTCTACCATCAAGAGTCCAAACATATTAGGGGTTTAACATGAGTTGAATATTGTCTAAATTTGGGCTTGGCCCAAATAAGCACCATTTTTGGGTCCATATAAACCATTTTTACTCAATTGTCTATCTATAGAGGCAATCCAATTCCAAATGCAACAAAATATAGGAGCATTGTAGATGCTCTTTAGACTTCAGTGTGTAACCATTACCAGACCTAATATAGTTTATTCAGTCAACTAGGTATGTCAGTTTATGCAAGCTTCACTGGATCAACATTGGAAGGCAATTCAAATAATTTTGAGGTATCTCAAGGGGTCCTATACACTTGGCCTTTGTTTCCTTCAATCTTCCAATAGTTTTCTTCATCTCATAACTTTTTCTTATGCTGATTGGGCCACCAACCCAGATGATAGATAGTCCGCAACTGGTTTGGTGCGGATAATTTGTTTTTGCGTTCACACGTTGTATGCCATTGTTTAAAGATAAGGATATTAAGATTTTAGTCCCTCTAGTTAGCGTTAATCTTGGTTTGGTCCACTAGTTTTTGGAATTATTAAGTTTAGTTCATTTGTTCTCTGACAATACAAATTCGAGTCTCTACCATCCAGTTCCGTTAGATTTTCGTTGACTTCCATTAGACCAACAAGGGCATTATGGGAAATTTAACGAAAGATTCTAGAAACTTGTCTAGAACAAGGGTAAATCTGGAATTTTATAATGTGAAAAAAAATTAATAGTATTTAAAAACAAAAATTAAAAAATTAAAAAACAATATATATATATATATATATATTTATATATATTAAATGCATAGAGATGGATGGTGGTGACATCTCCTTTTATTTTTTATTTAATTTTAAAAACATAAATTAAAAAAAATAAATTTTTTTTGTAGATCTGGTGATTCCCGATCTCTTTAGTAAAAACAAAAAAAACCCAAAATTTATGGATCTGATTGGATCAATTGTAGGGAAAAATACGAAAACGCAGCGGAAGCGAGAATAAAAACGAATTTTGTATAGTTTAAAATTTTTCCAATATTTGAACATTAACCCTTTAATTAATTAAACATACATATATTCAAAAGATATCATACCTCTTATCGCGTGATCCGATTGACTTAGCGTCGATGGTAATCCGCAAGATCTTCCAATCTGATCACGAACTTGAATCACCTAGGAGCGTGGTCTCCCTATTCTTTGAATTGAGTATCTGAGAATGGAAAAACGAAATCTTCTTTCCTGATCGTTAATCATAAAAACTCCAAGAGCCTAGAAAGATCGTTCCGGTCACTTTTGAATTCACAATCGTTATGATTGAAACTCGTGTGAACCTAAATCGAAAGTGTGCACAAAACCTTTTTATGTAAAGGCTTGCAAGTGCACTATCGAATTTAGAACTATCTTTCTCTCTTCCTCTTGACCGAATTTTCACTATGTTCTAGAGTTGGAATTTTTTTTATTCAAAAGCAAGAGAATAAAAAATTATTTCTCTTAAAAAAAAAACTTTTTTCCCTTTTACTATTAATTCCGAAATTAATAATATATATAGGTATACAAATCATTTCCTAAAGAGGATTTACTTAGTGGGCAAGAATCCTATCTCTAGGTGGATTTACTTGGTGACAAAGAATCCGTTTTCAAAAAAATTTCTTTTCCACACCAAGACTCCTAATCCAACTCAAATAGTGTATTTGTGATTATATTAAAGACTTCTTTATTTGATTAGATAAATAAATTCTTTATTAATCTACTTACCAAATTAAGTCTTTTATATTTATTATACTACTATAATAGTATACTACTAGGAAACATAATTCCTAGTAAGAAAAAGATTTTGTTTTCTTAATTAAATAATTAATTAATCAATTAATTAATTTCCATTTAATCAAACAATAAAATAAAATAATATTTTAGGCTATTATTATAGCCTTGCCGCCCACACACAAAAATTATGGGTCAAATATTATTTTGTTATTTTATTTAATCCATTCAGGCTTTAAATAAAAACCCACATGTGAACCAGACTCATTCTTACTAAAAAAACAAGCCCACATGTCTCTCATTAATATATTAATATAATTTGAGCAGCCCATTAAATAGATAATGTGCAAATTATATTCTTGATATATTAAATACAATTCTAGATGGACCCATAAATTAGTCCGGTAGAATATATCAAGTGATCCATGCAAGTCCGTGTGGATTGAGGATCTTGGCGGGCTATCTAAATTTAAGCTTCAATAGACATAACATAATCACAATCAATAAATGATTCACTTAGGTCCGATCTATTAATTTTAGCTCATTCCACTAAAGAGCTAAAATTGAACTCTTAAATAAAGATAGAATAAGAAGACGTTTCTCATTCATACCCTAGACAATCTTATTGGAGATAGTGTATCCTCGTGAATAATATCAGTAATCGCCAAGAGCTCATAGACCGTCTATAGCTCTCCTAGTTACCATATTTACTCATATGACCACGTTTTGAACTTGGATATTTTGACTTGTCCAGAAGCCATGTTTTCAATAGACATTATCGAAAACTCAACGTTGAGATTTAATATCCAATACCTCAAAAAATCCATATGATAATATTATACTCTCATTCAATAAATTGAGCCACGATGTCAATATCTATAAATGAAGTCCTCTATCGATTAACAAATGAATACTACCAAACTATCGAGGATAGACTATGCTATATAATCATACTCATTGATAGCTCAAATTATAACACTTGCAATCATAAGTCCATCATTTATCTTAGGATTAAGATAGACTCTCTGATTGTCCTCATAATGAAAAGACTTGTATCTACTGACGGTTCTAGATAAAATATTTCATTGTGATCCTGTTCAATACACCCACTGCACTAGATTCTTTTACTCGAAGACCCTTTCGATGATTTTAGACTCATCATAACTCATTTGATCATACTCAAATGCCAGCAAAAGAATTCTACAACTTTATCAAGATAAAGGTGCCCAACCTTTAACTTAAGTTGTGAACATTTATTCAAGACTAACTAAAGAATTGTGTCTACCTCATACATATCCAGATATACGAACAATTCTTCATTTCTCATAGTCTTTTGACCTTATGATTATTTACTTTGACAATTATTATTATAAATGCTATAAGATTTTGTAAAACCAGAAATCACTTTATTAATATGAAAAGATTGTCAATTACAATATTACATTCTTGCTATTGAGCATAATCCTAACATTAATTACAGATCTATATCTTTATAACAACAAAAAAAAACCCAAAAAACAAAATCAAAACTGAGTTGGGTTCGACAATATACTAGATCTCTCACACACCAACAAAATCAAATGACCAGATCTATACCAAAACTCTCACACACCAAACCACCATCTCTATCGCTTCCTCACACACAGTTGGGTTCGACCCAGAACTGAAATCGAACCAAAATTGAGTTCCCCACCACCATCTGCCACCACGCCGATTGGCGCTCGAACTCACTGGCACGAACAAGCACGGCGACGGCGACAACCACCCACGTATTATTTCTCTCTCTCTCTCTCTTTGTTCCATATCCTGGGTTTTGGTTGTTGGTGTATGTGTTCTTTTTTCTGGGTTGATGTATGTGTTCTTGTTTCTGGGTTTGTGTTCGTATTCTTGGGTTTGTGTTCGTATTCTTGTTCTTGTTTTTTGGATGGATAGTGGACAACATCTCAAATTCATTTTTCAATTAGATCTGGTCTTGATTTCGGCTAGGGTTTGGTCATTTAGTGGTAGTGGCGATTAGGGTTTGGTGTTTGAGGTGTGGTGGTGGCTAGGGTTTAGTGTTTGAGTTGTGATGGATTAGGTTAGGGTTTGGGTGTTGGAGATGGTGGTGGTATGGTGGAGAAGATGATGATCACGATGATGGTGGAATTTCAGTTTGAATTCTTTTATTGATGATGTTTTGGGTTTGTGATTTCTGGAAATTTTGATAAAGTCTGGTGTTGGGTGTTCTGGAAATTTTTATGATGTCTGGAAAGTTTTAATTTGGTGGAGATCCAATATGGATTTCCACCAAATCCATTATATATATATTTTTTAATTTTGCCATTTTTTAAATTTAAAAAAAAATTGGATTTGGTGGATCTCCATCCTCTATCTCATGAGATGGATGGTCTAGATCTCCACAAAATCCATTTTATTAAATTTAATTCATTTAATAATAATAGTAATTATTATTATATTTAATTAGTTTTTATATATTTTAATTTTAAATTTGATTTGTTTTTGTTTTTTCATTTTTTATTTAAATAAATATAAAATTACCATACTGCCCTACATTAGAAACCTTCAATAAGGGTATTTCGGACATTGTATGCTTTGACAATGCCAGTCTGTTTGTTTTAACGAAATTCCTAACGGAAGGACTAAAGTTAGTAATTCTAAAAACCAGTGGACCAATTCCAGATTAACGCTAACTAGAGGGACTAAAATCATATTAACCCTTAAAGATAAAAATACCCTAGAACCATTAAATTTGACTAACAGTTGACTAATTTAGGGACCAAATTGATGGATTTTGTAAATATAAAACTTAGGCTAAACTTAACTGTCAACCCTAATTAAATCCTAATGTTATAGGAGGTAAATGTCAATTTTGGATAAAATTGTTTTTGGGTGTAAAAAGGCAAACCTTAGAGAGATTCGGTGCAATTTGCCTAAAAAATATCTAGTGAACACATCTGTGCGAAGCATATTGATTGATGAGTATGTACGGGATAATAGATAAAATGTGGTAAAGCAGCACAATCTTTTGAGCAAATCTAACAAAAAAATAAATTAGTACATTTCATTTTTATACAATTACTATGTGTAATGACATAAATACCCCTACTCATGTTAAATGACAAACGAATGGATCATTTTGATGTATTTTGAAATAATTGAGGATCCAAAAAGCTAATAAGCATTCTCGTATACGTTGAATAAATCGGTAATATTTCTTGAAAACTGAGAGACAATTATATTTTTAATATTTATTAATTTTCTTCATAAATATAAATAACTTATTTACTGCCTACTTTTTTTAATAAAAATAAATTAATGAAGTCATACTTACAAATGTTTTGTTTTGTTTATTAATTTTTTTTTGAAAAACATTCTTTCTAATATTAATCTAATTAATTAAAACTTAAAACTATTATTTTTTTATTTCACTAATGGAAAATAAATAATGGAAAATTGCACTAATCCCCACACCCACTAAATATTCTTCTTGTTAGTTTTTGATTGCTTGTATTTGAATGTAAGTGTCGGTTTTTCATTTTTCTCCTTTTTAAAATATTTTTTAATATATTTTTTAAATATTTTAATTAATATTCTGCTGAAGCAGAAAAAATAAAAAAAATCCTATTTTTTATAATTATTTCATTTTTTGTTTTTTTAAGAGAAAAAAAAATATTTTTTTTGTTCTTAATTTGATTTTTTATTTAATATTAAAATGTGAAAAATATTTGAAAGAAATTTTGGAAAATAAAAATGCAATAATAAAAAAAATTAGGGGCAAAATCAATCTTTTAAGCTTCTATTTATATTAGTAAGGGTAAAAGCGTACTTTTATACATATAGTTATAGTCGATTGTTAGTAATTTGGTCAAAAGTGATGTATTTAAAAAAAAAAACTGGACTAAAGTTGTTAATATGATAAAAACGATTAAAAATATGACATTCGTTAAAAAGTAGGGAATTCGGTGAAATTATCTCTAAACAAAATAACATATTTCTAATTTTATCATTTATTTATATTATATATATTTTTTAAGCATTATACTTTTATATAAATTCAGAATTTTTTTAGAAAGGAGAGGATTTGAACCGTCAATCTCATGATGTAGGTGTATGAGGTTTGTCAACCTCATTCCATTTGTATAAATCTATTTATTTTAACCTATTACTTATGATAAACAATTTATTTATAAAATAAAACATTAATCATATTGTCCTTTCAATTCTACAGTAACCACCTATTATCCTTTTATTTTTGGTAAAATCAAAACAATTTTTAAATCATATTTATCATTTTGTATATAATTTAAAGCCTCAATATCCAAGTGAAGCAATGACGACAAAAAATCGGTGGAAAGTGAACTATGCGTCTGTGAAGTGATATGAGTCATTGAGTCAAAAGTGGAGCAAAAGTAGTCAAGTTGCCATTAGAATATTTAAAATGAAAACAAATTGCCATTGGAATGTTTATCAAGGAAGCTTCGACGAAGATGCTAAGCAATTATTAATTTACATCTACAACTCTACAAGCCAATTATTAATTTATAGTTATATGCTAAAGTAAGTAAATTAAATATGAGTTCTTAGAATTTCTAACACAAACAATCCATTTACATTTTTAATAACTTAAGTTTTAATAGATAAAAATGAGTTTTTCAATTACCCTGATTTGATGCTATCAAAACTAAGTTATTACCTGGTCCAGTGATGTATCTCCTGCATCTATATTAAGAGGCTGTGGTTCAATTTAAACATTAGGTGGTCATTGACTTGGTCTTCGAATGGTAAGTTTCACTAGCTTGCCTCGTTCTCAGGTGGGCCATTCTACTTGAAATGGATATGAATAGTCAATTTAACTTCTTAATTCTTTAGTAGGTTCAATTCATCTACAACTTTTGGTGGTGTCCTCGTGGGCACGTTCCTCTTTGGGTCTCTTTATACATTTTAGCGAATTAGAAGCTTTCAAATCACTATTTCAATTTACATATGTAACGTTAATCCTTTCTTGACTTGTGGCATGTCTATTATTACTACAAAAAAATAAGAGTGTGTGGCCGAAAATTACATGATTATCAATCTAATATCAATTTTATATATATATATATATATATATATATATATATATATAAACGAATCAAAAGCTTTGACATAGTTATTTCAATTTACACACGTAACATTAATCTTCCCTTAATTGTGAAGGGTCTATTACTCGGAGAAAATAAGAGTGTGTGGCTGAAAATTACATGATTATCAATATCAAATATCAAATATTATTAGTGATGACATCAATAAACACGCAAGCAATTCCATTCTTAGTATAGAAATTTTTTTAAAGAAAGGCTCAAGAATATATAATCAAATCAATTTAAGAGAAAATTCTTTGTCATCAAACATGATTCTCTTTTTACTTTTGTATATATCATTAATTTTTTAAAAATAAAGAAGTATATTCAAATTATAAATGAATTGAACATCTTACATGTACGTTTATATATATTTTACATTTCAAATATAAAACATCACCTGGTTTCGGACACTAAAAACAATAATCGAATTAATAGAGCATTTTGTATATACTTTAAGGAGTAATGTTAGTTTTTTTTTTAAAACTTTCCCAAATTGTATTGGTAGGTGAGATGTTAAGATCTTATAAATCATTTATGAGAAATGAAATGAGTCAACAATAAAGATATTTTGTCCAAATATGATATCCAAATAAATGCATTATAGTGATGTCATATCATTTGGATAAAATAGCATTATTCAATTAGTCAAAACTAGAGTAGTCTACAGAAGCAATCAACTAAATTGAATTTAAATAAAACTTCCCAAAACATTCGGGGAAATGACTAGCATGTGAATTGAAATAATGATCTCTTGACTTGACTCTCTTGCCGTGATATATATATATATATATATATATATATATATATATATATATATATATATATATATATATATATGAGGAATCAACTTTTCTTTAATGCGGTAATAGGTTTTTGAACGAGTGATGAAATTGCTAAGGGGGTGTATTGGTTTAAGATTTTATTAGACAATTTAGGGAAGTAAAAATCTGATGATATTAGATTGAGACTTTTTAACAAGTTAGATAAGTCACATCTAATTATTGGTATTAGTTCAAGAAATTGCATCCATGAGGATTATTTATCGAGAATTCACATCTAATTATTTCTCAAAATCTCAACAGTGACTCTCTGGTTATTCCTTCATCTTCAATGGCGTTGAGTTTGATTCCTTCGTCTTCTTCCAATACTTGTCAATCCAAGTATGACGTTTTTCTCAGTTTCAGAGGCGGGGATACTCGCAACAAATTTACCAGCCATCTTCACAGAGCTTTGGATGACAAAAAAATCAAAACTTACATTGATTACGAACTTAAGAGCGGAGA